>JAVHNF010022405.1:0-11170 GCA_034783455.1 Micropsitta finschii | reverse complement strand
CAAAAGTCAAAACCATAGTGCTGCACCAGCTACTAAGAAGAAGAAAAAATGACTGCTACTGCTGAACCCAGGACAGCACTGAAGATTCGAATATTTGTACCACAGTTAAAAAAAATAAAATGTTTACTAAGTTAAAGTTACTCTCACATCTGGTGTTTGTTGCCACTGATTAGTTTCCAATCCCAGCATCTTCAGAAAAATGTACAAGAAAATTTTATACTGGCTGTTGCATTTGAAGAAACACTATTCTGCTTAGTGTCATTATCATCTTTATCACTATTATTGTAATTACAGTTATTGTTGTTACTCTTAGAAGCAGCATAGCCTAACCTCATTAAGTGACTATTGGATATTGGAAAGCAAAGAGAGCTTTAAGAAAATGTTTCCTTTTCTAGATTAAGTTTCATGTAGTGTATCTGAATCTTGATTGTTGGAGCTGTATGCCCTACATTTCATCTTGGAGAGTTCTGGCATATATAATATTCCCATTTTCATTTAGAAACTAAATAGCAACCCAGACACAACACTAAATCTATCCCCTCACAGTGCCATATAATAATAGAGAGATAAGCTGTTTATAAAGTAAAATATAACAGTGACATAATAGCCATGTGTCACTGCATAAAAATATTGGATCATGAAACTTTACGACCATCGTCTGTTACTTTAACAGAAGAGCTTAGCCAGGGCACAGAAGTCATGAGAGACTGTCACTATGTCAGTCTTCATTTAAAGGTATGCTACAAAAAAAAAAAAAATCAAACCACTTACTATTCTGATTCCCTTTTATTAGACAAAAACTTTATTAAGTAAGCATTTTGAAATTAATAGTAACTTCTTTGTAACATGAATCATTTACACACCAAAGAAATTTTAAAATAGTTTTCTGTCTCGGTTCAGAGAAGCCCCTTTTCACTGTTTTAAGACTTACTGCAGAGTGCCATCAGCAGTGTCTTTATTTTATAAATTCAATAATACAACATAAAGATCTTGCACTGGTTAACACAGAAATAACTGTATGAATTGGTATGGCATTTCCTAGGAGTTGATGTTCCCAATCAAGTTGTGATCTGATATCTTGAATCTGACAAAGACACAACACTCACATCCTCTCTAGCTGTCACCTCTCATTCTTGCAATGAGATCTTTGAGATCATAAGATGAAGTGTCTGTTATTTCTGTGAGCTGCTTCTTCTCATGTTGAGGAATTGTTAACTCTGATGTTCAGTAAAGATAGCTAGTATATTGACATTTAAATTATTTAACTTCACTTTAAAATAAGTGGCTTTTCTTTTTTTCTTAATATGCTTCAATAAAAACTTAAAATACATCAAGGACCCACTTTATTAGCATTGCCATGCAATATCTCAGCAATAATAGTACTTAATTCTGATTTTTCTAGACTATAATTAGGATAAAATAAGAATGATTGCATTCACAAAGTGAGGATTGTAGTCAAATTGGCTTATGTAGGTCTTTTTTGCCCATTATACCTCCAGTCATTTATTTAGTGCTGATTGCGAAACCAGTTGAGGCAAGTTACCAATCAAATGGATAACTTTGAAATAATGTTTGGCTTCAGTAGTAGTGCTAATGATTTTTTGTAAATATGTATATACAGGTATCATACATATACTGAAGGTCAGGAAATGTTTCTTAGGGAAACCAGTTCTGGGGAAAACCTTCTGTTCTGTTCCTTCAGGATTATTTAGAATCAGTGCTTGAGGTTTTCTAATTATAAAGATGTAAAAACCTTATCAACATTTGTGTCAAAATGATGAAAAAGAAAGTAATAAGGGCACAGTATTCAATTTCCCCTTCAAGACTTCAAACATGTTTAATATTAAAGTGAAAAGAGTTGCACTGAAATATTATATAATAGAATTATAGCTGTCCTTATTAAATATAATTGCTGCAAATGAATTAACTTATCTGACTATTAAAGAAATCAACCATTTTGATATAAAAAAGGAGAGAATGCTAACTGGCAGACTAAATATCAATCTTTCCTCCCTAGACTAAATATCAATCTTTCCTCCCTAGACTAATATCAGGATGTACTGTGAGATCTCATAGCGGAAGCTGCTTAAAGAAAGCAAGTCTATATTATCATCTCTCATGCTACCAGTTCAGATCTTCAGTGAATGCATTATTTCAGAAAGCATAAGAACTGGAACGCTTAATTTCCCAATTCTTGCATCTTTTGGTGAATGGACACTGCAATGGAACATTAGCATTCCCTACTCTTTTTGTGTCAAATAGCATGGAGAATTCAGAGTGTTTTAAGTGCACAGGAGCATTTTTTGTTGATTCAGTTGACAGAATTTTTTTGTGTGTGTGAAAGGCTTCCTTTGTCTAAGGGCAAAGCTTACAAGAAATTTGCTGCCTCGCATTTCTTGTTTTTCAAACAGATCTGAATAGAAGAGGAATACTGCTATGGAAAAGAGACAAGGAATCATGAATAAAAGAATTTATTATTCTATTTCAAAATAAAATGTTTAACTGCAGTATGTTTGTCCCATTGCATTTTGTTCTGTGTCCAAAAGCAAAAGTACAGTAAAAGCATCCGTACAAAGTAGTTAAATTTAGCCTGTACTGAGACGTTCTTAGTCATCTCCTCAATTATTATCACTGCTATTAGGCAAAAATGTGCTCTTACCAATCTCCATTCGTGATTTTAAAATCCCTCTTGGGTGATTTTAACTGATGTTCTTTCCACTACTTCTTTGGTGTCTCAAAATTTATTTTCAGAGAAGGATACAGAATGAATTCTATCTATTTAAAAAGCCTATTTTTTCCCCTAAATTTTAGGGTCTAGAGAAGCAATAACCCTAGACTGAGGTGACTAAGTCAAGTTTCCCTCTCTGGATAGGAAACCGAGGCAAGTGGTTTTCAGGTCTTCCAAAGGAAGACCTACTTCTATGGAAATAATGGGTACTGCTGTTAGGGGTTACTAAAAGCGTGTCTCAATTTTACATTTCAAGTGGGCAAACTGTTAGACAACAGACTAACATTCCTCATACCTGCATTCGGCTAAAATCATCAATGAAATCCTCATGCAGGGTTTCTAAAGAATTATAAAACTATTTTGTGTCGTGGAGCGAGCCATCAATTGGCAGATAAATGAAGACTAGAAAGCAAAGTTTGGAAATATACAAAAATTGAATTATAATTTTCATCTAAGCAAATGTTGTTTTCTTCCTTGTCAAAAAGCATCCTTTCTGTTCTTTTTAGATTGACCACTTCCTGTTCCCAATCAGTTTGTGAAATAAGTGGCATCAACCCATATCCTGTGTGTTGCTTAACAATTAACCACCTGTCTATATAGACACTTTCCACCTAAAATGCCTAATTAATTTTTATGTAAGGTGATAAGATTATCCATTCACAAGATAACATTGATGGCAGATTTCTTGTATGCTTAAAGAAATATTAAATAGATAGAAAAATAACAAGTCTCTCTCCACCAGTTTATGAGGCAGAGCCACACACAGGATGTACTCACTGATGATGAAATGATTGGAAAAAGAATGGACTATGCTGATCTAGAATACTACCTGAAAGGCATAAGGCATCTCAAGAAATCCATTTGTCAATGAAAGTTCCACATGTGGTTTAAATACCACTGTATATAAGCGTTTGTCTTTCATGTTTGCTTACTTGATAGCATATTTTATTTACAAAAACTAGTATACACAAACACTATTTGAAATGAGAGTACAAGAAGTAAAATGCGGTGGCTTACTACTTCATGGGGAACAATTAATTATACCTACATATAATTGATTAAGGTGACTTTGCTAAGTCTTAAAGTTAAGACAACTTTCTGTTGCTGGATTTTTGCCTTAACTCTTCATTGCTTCACTGAGACTTAAAAGTCAAAAATCATACTTTAAGAGAAATATACCACATAGATTTATTACAGCCAGACAGATTTTTTTATTGCAGTCTGAATTGATTCCTGCCAGAAGTGTGAGCATGGGACTTTTTCTGAAATGCTCAGTGGTATCACATGATTTATCCCCATCAGAAGAAATAAGTGATTTTGTTTTAAACTTTTTTGTTGTTTCTTCATACACACAGTTTATCTTGTGGTGTTTACTTCTTTTTATGTAACTTCTAATCTGAACTCTGAAAAGTTTAATGACTGTATTGTCCAAGCTTGGTTATGATTTTGACTGATACTTTGTACTGGTAAATATCTGGATGTTATACAAAACACAGTTATATGATGGGCCAGTCTGCAGTAGAAAAGGACTGGATTCATTGACTCTTGCCTTCCCATATTCCTTCAATATTTATTCTATTCAATCACATCATTGCTTATTGATAAAGATGAAAACATCCTGAGGAGACCAGCCTCAGATCTGTCTATTCCTATTAAGTGATCTAATGAGTAGGCTTGAGAAACATTGTTCTGATTTCTTTTATCTACTATTTTTTCTGTTCTAATCAGAAAGAAACAGCTTCAGTAGAGGTAGTGCACAGAAACCTGCATTGCCTTTTCCACTTAGTCTGTAAACTAGGGTTTGAGGAAGTTTTGAAAGGTGTGAGATGTGTTATTTCCAACTCAGGCAGAGTGAGAAATAAAATTTCAGTCTACCAGTTCCTGGTTCCGACCACCGGCGTTGTATGAAATGGTGCAACAACTGCTGTTCCGAGTCACTGATGCCATAGGAGTTTAGGTAAATCTTGCTTTAGCAAGGTTATGCAAATAAATATAAATCCATAATAAATAAAGACTATCACTTTTTCAATATTTTAATTTGTGAGTGACAGAAGAGTGCAAGAGCCTCCCTAATACTCAGGGGGTTTTTCCACTAAGATGAGTTCAATTATTAGATTGGAGCTTGTGCATTCAGCAGAGGAGAGACAACGCATAGCCAGCAAAGAAGCTGAGTAATCACCATGGCTCCGCCAGTTCCCTGTTCACTGTTTGGTAGAAGCATGGGCCATTCTTGGCAGGGTATCACTGTCTTTTTCGTATCATCATACAAGATTACCTCCTCAATGCATAGAAGTATAGTCTATATTTAAAAAGTGGCACTGTACAGTGTCTTCAACGGATCCATAGTAGTAGATTTAACACATTTTCATTTCTTTTCCACTGTACATCTACCTAGTCTTTGCAGCCTTTTGTATCCAAAAGGATAGGGTTGTTTGTTTGGTTTTGGGTTTTGGTTTTTTTTTGTTTGGTTTGTTTTTTCATTAATTTTAATTTATTTAATTTTTACTGAAATATATATAAAAATATTTCTAGCATTGTAAGAAATCAGAAGGCTGTTTTTTTGAAATTTTTTTTCTCTTTCTTGTGCTGGAGACAATAGCCAGTTTAGTAACACTGAAACATAAATCACCTTCAACAGCAAATGACTGGGTTTGCTTTCCAATCAACTCTACGTAAATATCAAATCTATTTTTTGACAGAACAACCTTGTAGAAACATTTTTTTTTTTTTAATGCTGATTTAGCCTATGGAAGGAAGATTTATTCTGTATTATGGAAGGACTTTGATGCTTATATTATTTTTCATAGAAGGCAGATATTTCACTGATGATATAATATTCTCTTTCAGAATGGAAACATTGCTATTTTGTCCATGAAATTACTCTAAGAGTGCATGTTTATTCATTTTAACTAGAAATATGCTGGAAGAATTTGGTGAAAGTTCCACACAATTAAGGTAGTTTATTCTGTTCATATGTAGATATCTAAACAGATGTTAGTATATAAATCATGCACTAATGTATTAGTTTCATTTTTTTCCACATAATTTTCAATTAATATGTAAAGCATTGCACAAAGGGGCAAAGGTTTTATAGTCATTTCATTTTCATCTGAGTCGCAGACCTTGGCCTGATGCTCCAGGTGTTGATTTTTGATTTCCCTTGTGCTTTCCGGACACATTCACTTTTTGCCTTCAAGTAAACATGACTATTTTGTGAGGTGGTCAGTATTTCAACCTGTGCGAGAGGAGAACTAAAACACACTCCATCAAGTTTCTGCATAATGTATACATTATCCAGGAAATTTTGCCCTGAGACATACCTATACTACACCAACTATTTAAAAGGAAATTTTCATCCCAAAGTTTTTATTTCTTAACTTTTTTTCAAAAACTTGGTTAAATATAAGCATTTTATGAGGTAATGCCTGGAGGTTCCTGTCAATCTTCATTGTCTCACCTTTTAAGCCTGAAATAATTTTCTGAGTTAAGAATTCCTGTGCTTTTTGATAAGCTTCACCTTCCTCTTTTAAACATTCAGACTGAATAAATATCTGTTTGCAAAGCTTATGAATTTTCAGATCTCTCACAAATTTTTATCATGCAAAATAACATGGAATATTCAAATCCATGCCTCTGTTACTTATTCGTTACCTTTTCTACATTGACAAATAGTTTAATTAGGAAGTTGTAAAATATCTTCTGAACTCTGACTATAATAAAACTGAGCAGTGATTGCGTAAGTTCTTAATATAGTGTCAAGTACTCTGTTTTCCACCTGAAATATTCTGTGATGATATTTGCAAAGTAATCCTTTTACTGTCATGCAGTATATCTTTTAGGGTAGCAAATTCGCATTTACTTTTACTTTTACTACTAAATTACTTTCATCATGTTTTTTTACATATTTCACAATGATGTGTGACGACTAAAAGATGATTAACGTGGCACGGTTTTACCCAGAGATTTATTGTTGACAAACTGATGGTATGTAGAAGTCTAATTACTTGATCAGCTAGCAGGAAATAGGAGTTTGAATTGTTTTTCTTACATGCAATGCTCGGCAAGGGTCATAATTTCTGCAGTAGATTTTTTGTGCTTAGCTCATGTCTTCTCCAATCGATGTGCTCATGGTGAGCAACTGTTCAAAGCCTTGATTAACCGTAACTTTTCTTTCTGTTTTAGTCACTCCCCAAATAATTTAATAAACAACCAATAATGAAAATATGAGATGCTTCTTTTTAGATATAGATGAGGTGGAATTTTGACTTTTCACTTCAAGAGCCTCAAAATGAAAGTTATCGTTTTGTTACATTGACTATTACTATTTCCAGAGTAACTGCCTTTTGATTCTTGCTGTTAACAAACATAATATCTAGCACTCATGATACTGCCATACTGGTCAGACACTGAGTCTAAGATGGACGAGCAGTGAGTAAACTGTGAGATGCATATTGTTGTATTTTGCTCATTATAAAAAAAAAATATTTAGAGAATCCTTAAAAGCACTTAGTACTCTTTGTGAGAACCATAATTTTTCCCAGGCTTTCCCATTTGCTCCAGAATGGCTGTGTATAGAAATGCTGTGTGTTTTGTTTCTCTTCTTGATTCTATTTGTAGAACAAGATTTGGAGATGTACAGAACAGAAATAAAAAGAACAACATAAATAATGAGAAGCAGAAGCAAATTAAGATGCCAAAAGACTGAGGCTTAAAATTGGTTTGCCTCTCCATCCCCAGAATGTGGACTAGAAAAGATTATTCTGGGCAAAATACTCAAGTACTTCTGTCTTCTGCCAGACTACAGATAGTTCTCTTTAAGGTCAGTCAAAACTATCCAAAAGTTTTGGGGCTTTAAATGCAACTATGAATTCTAAAATTTGCATAACCCACAACATCTTTTGAGTTTAATATAGGGCTTAATGACAGACCAAATATCCAGAACAGTTCAGCCCAGGACATGAGCGGCAATGCTATGGAGAGAGTAGCACAGTTTCTCCCTCCTATATCTTACTAGTTTCTGGAAATACTGACTTTGGCTCTAGGCATTTGTCTAACAAACAAATAATTGTTTGCATTGTTTCTGTAAAAAAGAAGTCTACCTGAAGTGCTGATAGCAAAGTTGAACTTCTGCTAAAGTCACATTCTTTCCCCTCTGAAAGGATTTGTTTCTGAATCTCTTGCAATTAGGTAGCAAGTACAAATTTGTAAAATGTGTATCTACTTTTCTGCAGGCAGCTTTCTGTAATCAGCTTCTCTGCATTGTTTCTTCTTAAAATCCTTTAAGGGTTCCCCACTTCTACTGTCACGGAGATTACTCTCTTTACAGATGCATTAGGTGTGTACTAGTTGATTGACAGTGTAATCCGCATTTTTATGTGACCGGATGGCAGTGTTCAGGAGTATGTCATTTTTACAGAGATCAGTGATAAATCTCACATTTTCAATCTTGATATTTAGCCTGGGAAATTGGCTTTGCATTTTTTTGTACTCAGGGGTACATTTTTAAACTTGGTTCAAGTTTTCAGGAAATCTTGGTAATCACTTTGGGCTCCTCTAAGTATTCTCATTAAAAGATTTTGGATTTCAGGATTTTGCTTGATTTGTTATGATGGCTATGATGTATAGAAAGTAAATTGTCATTTGCATTCCAATTGCTATTAAAAAGAAATCCTGCTTTATTCACTTCATTAGGACAAATGTAATCAGATTGTGAATATATCTTTGCCCTTAACTTCAGCAAGGTGAGTTAGTATCCTCATGTTTTAGTTTCATGAATGAATACACTATGTGTCCTATATTTATGTATGTTAAGATTGTCTTCCTCATACGGGAATATTTTAGTGATAACGGATGGTATAGATGATTTAATACACTAATCAACACCCCTAAATTATGCCATTAAAATATTTGAAATAAAACGAAGCTTTTCCAACCAGGAACATTTAAATATTTAAGAAAGATATACAAAATATAAAATAATAAATGCCAAATTCTTCATCTGGCATGGAGTAACACTGGATGCAAGTAAAAAATAGGAGAGAAGTGGCTGGAAAGCAGCACTGCAGAGAGAGATATGAGGGTGCTGGTTGACATCAGGCTCAATATAAATCAACAGTGTGCCCTTACAGCCAAGGGGGAAACCACATCCTGGGGTATGGCAAACATGGAATAACCAGCCAGTCAAAAGACATTATTAACCCATTCGATTCATTGTGGTGTGGCCTCACCTTGAATACTGTGTACAGTTTTGGCCCCTTCAATTTTGGAAGGATGTGAAGGTCCTTGAATGCATCCAGAAGAGTACAACAAAGCTGGTGACAGGGCTGGAAGATGCAGTTGCCAACTCTGAAGCTTGGTTGGTCACCAACCAGCAGTGACCCCGGCTACCGGCCACTGAAGTGGCTCCTGCGAGCGTGTTCTCTGGGCACACCAAAGAGCTGGGTTCCATCCGTGCAGATGCTGAGCCCCTGAGCAGAGCCATCAAAAATGTGCATCGTTTAGACGCAGCATGGCTCAATAGGGAGGCTTAAAGGAGCTGATGAATCCGAGCTAGTCCTGGGCATGAGAACGTGTTACACAATGAACAGTCTCAGCACATAAGGTAAATAAAATAAAGACAATGAAGACTTGCCAGATAATACCAGTTCCAAACAGACACTTAAGCCCAACAGACTCCTCTGTCCCAGCATACCCTTTACATACATCCGATTTAGACCCAGTTTCTTACATAAAGCCTAACTAATGGGCTTTAGTTTATTTAACTTTTCTTTTTCAACCCACTTGGGGCTCTGAGCTAAGGAAGGGCTGCACCACTTCATTACTCACTGCCTGGAAGGAGGAATAGGGGAGAATAGGAGGAAAGAAAAAAAACCTGGAGGAGCCAAAGGCTTTAATAATCCTAACAGTTCCCAGGGTTATTTAAAATATGCCCAACCAGTTCACAAAAGGCTCCACAGAGATAAATGTATTTGATTTTCTTCCACTTTAATGGAGGTGTACATTTAAAGCAACAAAACCAGGGTGACCTAAATAAAATGACCATTAATTGTACTCAGAAAGGCTCGGAATTTAATGCAACTGATCTGGCGCGGCACAAGAACACACCACGTTCTCCATTCATTCCTCCCACTTCCCTCTGCAGGGTTTTCAGCTCCTCTTTTCCATGGGGCAGCCCTGAGCCGTCAGGGAGGATCAAACCTGCTCGCACTGAAACGACCAGGCTGAGTGCCCAGTGAGGGCCAGCAGTGACTCAGCCTCTGGAGGACAGACACAGAGCAAGGAGCTTCCACTGACTGCTGGAATGGCCAAACCGGGACGTTTCCTGGTTGTATCCCTACAGCAAACCCAAGAGGTGCCCCATGCACATGCGGCTTGTAAAGCCAATGGTCATTTCCAAGGTGCTGCACGCGCCCAGGAGCAACAGCAGCCACTACTTCACATCTCCAAGCTCTTGTTTTGGTATTTGAATCAGGTTTACTCATTGAGTAAACCCTCCACGGGGAAACCACCATAACTACATGGCCTTTTCTTATGCCTCACACTCACCAGACCCTGAGTTTCTGACACATGCAGAGCAGGTTGAGATGCTCCTGCGTTTGCTCAAGTGTCCCCTCAACACTCCCAAGCACGTTTGGTGCTACGCTCTCCATCCCTTCAATGTAAAGAAGAATTAAGGCAGACAAATGAAGGAACACGCTGGTACCAAACACCGTGGCAATTCAGACTGGGCCCTAGGAGAACAGAAAGCCCAGGAGGATGACACTGAGCTGCACACAGTTGGGCTGTTCCCATCCCCTCTGATCCCTGGCTTGTGAGCTTTACAGCTCTATCCCTTCTTCTGCTCTCCCAGGAAAGGAGTGCTGGATATCCTGGTCTAATTCCTCAAATTCCTTATACACACGGGACAACCCCTCCACTATTTTGCTTTCTGAAGCAGAAAAACCTCTGAGCTGTTTGTCAGTAACCTCTCAGGTGCTGTTACCTGAAACACGTGTGTGAAATCCAAGCACCAGCAACGTGCTCCTGCGGATTTACAGCCTCCCCTCCACAGGAATTAAGACAAATGCACACCCTGCACCAGACAGGTAAGAGAAGATGGGTCCAACAAGCTTCTGGGTGTGATTACAGCGGAATTAAACAAAGCAACAAATGCTTTAGCCTTTCCCCCTCCTCTCTGCCAAGCTGCTATTCCCATCGCAGCTCCTCATCCGAAGGCACCCACAGCATCCTCATCCCCATCCATTGCCCTTCATCCCACACACAGCACGGTCCCTCGCTGAGCATTCCCAGTGTCCCGCAGTGACAGCTTACCAACCGAGGACCGACCTATTATGCACCATGACAATAATCAATGCCATACTGTGCAAGAACGAATTCCAGTGCTAGCAACGTTTTCCCCCCCCCATCCCCATCCTTTGACCCCCCCCATTCCCATCCTTTGAT
>JAVHNF010022403.1:10935-23285 GCA_034783455.1 Micropsitta finschii | reverse complement strand
TAGTATGAGAAGGGTCACTCTTAGAGTGAAGGCAGAGCAAGAGAAAACAGACTGAACTGACTGTGGGAGAAGCCCCCAAACAACTGAATCTCCAAATCTGTAAGACTGAGAATTGTAGGAGGGTTGAAGCCCCAGATGTCTGGGAAATCAGTTCTTAAATGGATGCTGACTTTGGCATCACAGCTTATGCATAAAATCACCCATATCTTTCCCCTTTGTTTTTTTGTCATCAGTTACAATCACTAGCTGAGACACTGTGGGAAGAAAATATACTCTTCAATTTTACTGTTTCTAGAGCAAATTCTATATGCATGCATACAAATTACTTTCATTTCCTTGAGAAGACGAAATATTTAGAGGTGTAAAATAAATGTGTAGAAGGTTTTAATTTCATATGAGTTACATCCTCAGTTAGCTGAAACAGTGAAAAAGAAAATAACTTTATGATTTCAGAACATTACATAAACCACTCATCTGATAGACTAATACAGAGATGGTCTGAAATAGATGATTTAGAGGCCTCCTGAGAGAGAAAGTTTTACAAGATTTACACCTACCTAGACAAATACATTATGGAGACACTTTAAAAATGGTCTTTGAACCCATTCTGGCTTTAATGGCTCCAGAAATCTTACAGCAAAAGTTAGCTACCTAAGAACAGCCATCCTCAGCTCATTATTGCTGTAAGGTCTGTCATTATCACACATAATGCAGTTGTTTCAAGGAAAAACAAATTGTTAAAAAAAGAAATCCCTTTGCACCTAGTCATAGGGCAAGCCACCTGCCTGCTGAAGTCTGTACCATCTGCTGAATGCACTAACGTTAGTGGGTGTATCCTCACAGCAGCCTTGAGAGAGAAGTATGATTTTCTTCCCTTGCACTGATGACATTAAAGCCCTTACGATATAAAGTCTCTACATAAGTAGACCTTTGCCTTCAAGTGATTTTTGTGATGTTCTTACTAAGTCACTGTAGGTTCACAGATTATACTTCTTACGCAAAGCATGAAGACACAATAAACCTGGGAACAAAACTTCAACCCTAAGTCCCAGTTTAATCTGCTAGACGTAAGATCCTTCCTCTTTTTACTTCAACAGAAGTCTGGGCATGGCTAAAATGTCACTAACCCCTAATGTAAATAGCATCTACTGCTCCTGCATCAAAACACCAGCAGGTGAGCTAAGGCTTGGATCAACTGTGTATCTACACTAGTCAGGTTGGCTTGTTCTATCATAGCCAAACTTCTGCAGGCAGCAAAGCATATGCAAGCACCCACCAACTTCACTCCAAACTGCCTGTCTCTCTCTTAAAGGTAGAAAGGTAAACTATAACTCACAGAAGAGAACACTTCTAATAGTGTAAAAGAGTAATTTCACAGTTATCAACTAACACTTTCCCATGTATTGAAAACTAAATACTAGATCTTTCTTACCAATTTCTTAATAGCAGCAATAGTATCTTCAAGACACTGCACAATTTCCCCACTGAATGAAATATCTTCATTTTCCAAGTGTTTTTCTAAATGAAAAATATAATGAAATTAGAATGCAGTTTTAAATCTTCAAATATTGTTCTATTGTTTTGCAAGAATTATTCTGAAAGAGGAGTTATTTTCTAATTATTTCTAAATCTATTTTCCCTTGTTCTAAAGTAGGTCAGCATCTTTCACACTCCTCCTCCTCCTGGCACATAGAAAAAGAAGATGCAAAAGTGGCATATGAAGTTCACAGGACCTGGTAAAATTTTCAGTCACAAAATCCTTCCAAATTCATATCCGCAGCATTAATCCTTTAAAAGAGTAAATCAGAGAAGTTTACAGAAGTTATTAAACTGAAATAAAAGCTGTGGATCAAAATAATTTCCCTTTAAGCAGAGTGTAGCTAATCTTTAGAATTTTTCCAAGCAGTCATGGCTTCATTATGTCTCTTTCCAACCAAAAATACTAATTAGGATTCAGCAAAGCCTGAAGTGAGATTTACATTATTCCAGAAGCTCCTCTTTGTGTTGTTAGATTTATCTTGAGCTTGAAGAATAATTGCAAGAATTTGAATTCATCCAAAAGATTATTGTACCTGTTACAGTGGCATGAAAATTTTTATATCCTGATTTTTTAACAGAGACTAAATCCTCATAGAAAGGGGGGGAAATCAAAATTTGTAAATCCAGGCATAAATGAATTTGTAGTGAAGACAAGGCACTCAGCCAGCTCTGGTTTTAATTTGACACGCTAACTTGTTTGCTAACTAGCAGCTGACCCATTTCACTAGGATCTTTATCTGGAGCTGGTGGGAAGAAAGGCCAGAACAGCCTCTACCTCTGCCCTACCTGCCCATCTTCAGGCCTGGTGATGAGCACCTACCAGTATATAACTTGCTGTGAACTATCAGCAGGAGAGATGGCAGAAAACAAGCCTACGTATGGGGCAAACAGCTGAGTGGGTGGCATAAGAGCAGACTTTGCCCCAGCTTCACAAATTAGTAATAATTCTAGACAATTATTTCTAATGATAGCAGTCTGAAACCACTGTCTTTATATCACCTTAGAATCAACAGAACTATGAGCTATTTTCTTCAGAAACAACAAAATTTAAGGCATCTTGGGCATAAAGGAAAATCAGTATTAATATCTAAGTTCTGCTTGTGAAGACTTTTTTTCAGTCCTTGAGATCTTCTCTCTTCCAGACCCCCTCTTGATTTCTTTTTATCTATTTAATTTTCTCTCCTCTTTTGTACTTGCTCTCTCAAAACCTGTATTTCCTACATGAAATATTTCCTTCAGAAAAAAGTTGAGATAAAGCATTCAGACATTTTCAACTTCCTTCTATGCCTCTTATTAAACCAAAACTAAATGCCAGATGTGAACTAACATCAGTGAAGTACTGAAATATAGGTTTCCCAAATACAGAGGGTTTGTTTTAAAAAAATTAAATAATGCCTCTGAAAAGTCTTGGCATTTTTCCCTACATGCTACTACAAAATTCAGCCAGCCTTTTATCTCACCCTCTTCACTGCCAAAACTTCTAATCAAACCTTTAAAACTCAAAGTGGCATAAAAATCAAGGTGATATGCAAACAATTGTCAGCTATCCATTTTTCATCCCTCCTTTCATTCAGTGCCTCTCAGCACAAACTTTCAGCTTCAGAACAGCACCAGTTTATTCTCCCAGCACAGCAGAGCACTACTTGCATACCACATTCTCAAAACCTATAGTCAATGCTTTGTCCCACCTGAAATCCTTCCTCAACCCCCCTGGCTCTTTTGGGATGAACTGCAACCTTACAGTGGCCAGGAGGGCAGAGTACCAAGAGCACAGACATTTACTGGTGAAGTGTTTTCACATTGTCTTAGATCTCATACTACAGCTTATGTCACCCCAAACCATTTGTCTCCTTTGTGTATGCCTTTTTGTGGCCTCTAGGTTATAAGTTCTTTGAGGGACATTATATTTGTACAGCCTTTGAAACCAAGCTATTGAGATAATGCCCTGCAACCAATCTCAAAGGCAACAGGCAAGCTCAGGCCCTAGTTCCATACAGCTCTTAGTCTGACAGCTGAGGCCTCCAGAAGTAAATATTTTGTGATATACGTCTATAACCATAAACTATGGCCAATCCTTGCTATCTATAATAGACCATTTTTGTTAGACAAGAATATCTTTCCATTAAACAGATTTGACAGCAATGGAAAGTTTTGAATGCTCTGAAATTGGAAAATGTGAAATGATAACCAGAGGCAGTGTCCACCAGCATGGAATCTGTCCCTAGAGACTGCTCAGCCGTAATACGTGTCTGTCCCTAGCTCTCAAAGAGGAGTATTTTAGAGCCACATAAAATCTGCTTGAAATGCATCTCTTGGTACTTAGTTTATTTGGTGCTTTTTTGTCTGGCTAACATCATTACTCATAGTGCAATTTCTTTGCTTACATTTGAAGCAATCCTTCTCTTGCATGATGATTAATCTTTCCTTCTAAAACAAATTTATTCTGATTTTAGTAGTTTCTTGATCTCCTTCACAACAAGTTCTGATTGCTGAATTGTTCCAGTTTTGCACTTCTGTAATCCATCCAACTACCCTGAAAGCAGACTATATTTCTTACAGGAGACACTGTGATAAACGTGATTCTATAGGTCACATTTATCTTCTGAGAAAGCCCAACAGCTCCATAAGCAGGTTCTTGTCTGATAAGACACAGGAAAATAAATAACATTCAAGACAATTCAAGGGCTTCTAACCTCTCAGGACCTGAGGGGGATGAATTTGTGCTTTGAGCATATTTTAGATTTCTTTCTGCCTTCAGATGCCATGCCACATGCCCACCTCAGAGGCTGAGAGGACCTCAAGCATCTGTCTCGCACCACCTGTCACAACTCCTGAAGCACCATGCAAAGTGCATTTGCTTTCTTAATGTGACACCAGACTTGTAGTTGAAGCAGGACTTTTCTCAATGTTGTGCTCAATGTCAGCACTGGTGATAGTGAGAAGGTTTGTGTTACAGGTAGAGACTGTCCACAGAAACTTTTTCGAGCAGGGTTTCTAGAAATAAGATGCAGTAGAAAGGCTTGAAGAGGAAAAACCCTAGACATCTTCACATATTGCTTGCCAGAAAGTCTTGGGAGTCCCACAGAGGAACCAGATGGCCCCATATGTGATAGCAAAACCAATGAGACAAGGAGGAAATGCATTAATAACCATGACAGCCATCTCATTTAGAAACACATGGCTTACACATGGCCCTTCCCCATCAAACATTTGCAGTGACTCTTCACTTCAGATTTTGTGTCTTTTACATTAACTCCAGCAAACCAGGTAAACAGGAAAAGACAGCCCCCAGACACTGCAGCCATGAGGATAACATTAGCCATGTTTTCTTAAGCAGATATTTAAAATGACAAAAAACGGTAAGGCAAAATAATAACCATCTTCCCTATTAAGCCCTGGCCCCACACATTCCCACAGTAGAAAATATATGTACAATACAAGACTTGGGTCTTTCCCTGCTTCTGCCAAGCCAGCACTGGAGGGACGCTGTCCCAGAGGAGACCAGCCCTCCATTCCAGTGCTGGGGCAGAAGGCACCTCAGCAGCCCCCAAGCCCGGCACACACCCACCCAAGCTCTGCAGGCGGCTGAAGGCGGCCATCGCCACCGCAGAGGACGAGCGTGCTGTGGTGGATGGAGTAGGTCTCAGCATGGCTTCCAGGCCGGACCTCAGCAAGGTGGCCAGACCTCGTTGTTGCCAGGCAACCAGGGCCCTAGGGGCCAGGGTCATGCTCCATCCTCTCTTCCCAGGGCAGAGGGACAGACCTCCTGCTTATCAGGCTGGTACTGTCCCTGATAGACCTCAAGTGGTTACAGGGGGTGTCATAACCCACAGCCAGGCCAGCCTCCCAGTGGTGCTGATGAGGAGGTCACAATGTCTACAGGCATCTGAGAGAGGCCCTGGGCAGGAGAAAACCTGACCATCTTCAGCACATCACATCCATGGGGACAACAGCCAGGTTGCTATTCCTTTAATTGCTGTAAGGTCTTTCATTATCACACATAATGCAGTTGTTTCAAGGAAAGACAAATTGTTAAAAAAGGAAAGAAGTCAGTTTTGGCTAGTGGTTGGCTGATCAAGAATTTTCTTCCTTGTTGCAACCTCTGTGCTTCTGGTTCAAGGCTTTCCTCCATCATGGTTAATGAATCGCTTCAAGATTAAGATCAAAATATTACAATAAACCTAGAAGAGACTTGGCCAACATAGGAAATAGTCATCTCACAAAACAGAGCACACACAGTACTTTTAGATCCTAGCAGATGAACTTGATAATTTCTGGCCTTGGAGACCAACCTTTCAAAACATGTAAGATTTTAAAATATTAATAATAAATCTTAGATCCTTTATTTGCTTTTCCAAGCCTGCAGACTGCTGTTGAGCTGCATTTTGAAGCTTTTCTATAGACCTTTTTAAATGCAGTCAGCTATTTTACAGTTTTCACTGTAAAAACAGGGGCTTTAAGAACAAATATCCTTTATTCAAAATTGAAGATAAAATAGTGATTGCATGAAGGGATATCAGGTGGCACTGTCGATTATTTCTGTGTGAACGAAGCTCATACAGACAAACAATCAGCAGGATAATATTACCTCTTCTTAATTATCTAAAAATGTCTAATAAAAAGTGCTGCAACTTTGCTCTGGAGATAACAGGCTTGTCAGGAGATGTCCCCGTTCTTTCTTACATATTTATGGCTGCTGCTACCTTGCCAAGCTATTACCAGAGACCTTCTTCGTTCACAGTCAGTGTAAATTTATGGCTCAGCAAGGGACAATCAGCAAAGGTGGTACCATCCTTCACCTCCAGCACTTTGAGAAATTGCGTTGGAAATTGAATTGTGCCAAGAACAGCCATGTGTTAAATGATCCTCTGTTAATCCTGTATGTTGGGTATATGCACAGGACCTGAACAAAATCAAGATGTGTGTCCTCTCCTCCTCCTGGTGTTTGTAGGAGATGAGGGCAATCGGTGTTCACTGCCTTGTAGACTGTGGTAATGCTCTTTGACAGTTTGAATATGCAGAGCATCTCTGGTTATCCCTCATAATAGATAGATAGATCCATGTCTTCATTTCACTATTGACAGAATACAGCTATCTGGCTGAACATACTAATCCCTGGACTAGTAGAAGATCTGCTCATCATCCTGGACTAGTAGAAGACATATCTTATCTGGCTTAAAATAGTCATCTGTTCATTGCATGACAGCCGATTTAGTAATTACAAGATAACTCTGCTAAGAAGAAGGGAAGGGCTCTGTTTTCTTGAAAATCTTTCCAAGTCTTAAACAGGAGTCAGGCCTTGTTGAACTCAGTGGTTGCAGAGTGCAGGCAGTTTCATATGCAACTGAAATTCAGGCACCTCTGTGCCAAGTAAATAAACTGACTTCTATAACATCAAAGTGCTGGGGTCAAGTTCTCAGTTCTCTTGGTGAGTTTAGTCTCTCAACTGGAAATTACACTTGAGAAAAAAATACAGTTTTTTTCCTTTTCAAATAATTAAGCATTTCTAGGTAAAAAATTTACAATTCTTCCTAGGGTTTTTTGGTTTTGTGTTTTAGTTGTTTTGGTGGGGATTTTTGTTTCGTTGTTTTGTCGTTGTTGAATATTTTAATATTATGGTCCCATTGTTGTAACTTTTTCCCAGCAGATATTTCAAGACAGGGTTTCACTAGAACTTAAAGCACTTCTTCAGAGCTGCAAAGGACTTCAATCTCTTTAACACTTAACAGAAAATTTCTAGTGGTTCTTACACAAAAGATCCTATCTTTTCTCCTAGAACAGGCCTTTTCAATTGCCTGTCCTGACTTACGCAAGTCCAATAACATGTTACCTGCAGATGTTGCTTTCAAACTCCTGTCAAAGATAAGGGTGGTAAATATGGTACAGACATCTAAAGTGCACACAGGATCAAAGAATAGGTCATAAACTCAGACGGGTTTACAACTGCTGCAGGACATTTAAGCTAATAAATGCTTTGATTTCTAGCTCCAAACTTATAAGAATTGCTGCCATGTACCTGAAATTAAATTTAGCAACTGCATTGATCACCAGTTGGGGAAAGTCAAATCCTTGCCCAGTTTTATGGTGAGAGTAGCTGGGCAGTGCATCACTAGCTCACAAAAGCTACTAGGATATTAGATTTGATTAAGCATGGGAAATTTTGTCTAGGAGGAGCTGCTCCCTCCTTCTCCTTTACTACAACTCACAGTCTGAACATGGATAAAGCAAATGCATGTTCAGCATGAAAGAAAATTTATAACCCCCATAAATCATTTTCTTCCTGACAAGTTTATTAGAGTAAAAAACTATGAAGGGGATTCCAGTAGACTTCCCTCCTCTATTTACTTATGCCGGGAAAAAAACCCTTTTGTTTTGCTTGCACTCATTTCTATCAATATTTCACTCATAACCTATCCACCACAACCTGAATCTAATCTGCTTACCGTTTTCCTTGCATACAAAATTATGTCACAGTGAACAGGATTCATAGGCCAGTCATTCTTTTAGCATCTTCCTAACTCCCAGGAAGCAAGAGGAGGAGTGAAGCCCTATGTGTATTTGCAAGAATTGATAAACCTTTAAAATTTCAGCACAAACCTAACAATGGCCTCAGTGGTGCCTGGATGTCTCTACTGAGCCTGGAATACATATCTTGGGATCACAAAGGTTACTAGTTAATAATAAATGACAAGGACAATTTTTTCTTCACAAAGAGAATAGGACAAATTTCAAGCTCATAGGATCTGTAGAAAGCTGCTCTAACTTCAGTAGATCTACTTGGTCATATCAGATGGGCATCTGTAATATTCTCTTCCTGATAGATAAACACTGAGACTCTCTACTGGTTAATATACTAGTGCAATAAATGCTAGGGGGAAAAATGTGTATAACTCCCTTCAACCATCTCTTGTAAATTCACTTTCAGCACAAAGAAAAAAGGAGCCACATGGGGAACTGCCATCTGCTTATTTTATCAACAAGGCAGTTGGCATTGTATGCAATCTATTTCCTGCACCTTGAATGACTGAGATTCACAGTGCTTGTTTCTAGCTCCTATTAAGGAGCTAGCGTTAATTTCTCTGACCAATAATAAATTTTAATTTCCAAACCAAAACTATGAATGTTGTTGTTTTTTTTTTTTTTTTTTTTCCCCCATGTTATCATTAAGCTGCTTAATTAAGGACCAGCTTAAACAGCCTTTAACCTTCCTGGTGCTTATTCCTAGTGTACATGTAAAAAGCAGCTATATCCCCCCTTCCCAGCCTTCGTTTTGCTAAAGTAGTAAAGCCAAACTCTTCTGCACTCCATTCCTGTAATGGCACCTACATTCCCTTGGATACCCCTAATAGCACTATCGTATTGTGTTAGACCAGGGTTTTCTAATCAATATTTGTTTATAAACATCAACCTTCTAGCCAACAAAAGAATTTGCTGTTACCAGTCCAGGACAAAACTCTGCCTTTGTGATGCAAAACATCATCTGATTTTTATTCTTCATAAGCTTTAAGATTATCAAGTTCCTTTCATATGGCATCTCAGTGTCTCCTCACAAGACTTCACCACTTCACCACCAATGAACTTTAGCAAAGTTCATTAGCGTCCTCCACATATTTTTTTTATTTTAATTTTATGTATGGAAAGTTGAAATACAGCTAATATTTGGGAAACTTGAGTACTGACCTCTCCTTTTAATGGTACCAATTACCACCTGCTTCTGGTGACCTCAAAATCTTCTATTATACTTCAGAGTTTTATCTACTTCACTCATAATTTCTCTAATGACACCATATCAGAGACTCCAGGTATACGACTCTCTAGCAGTTTCTGATGGTTTTGTAAAACTTATGATACCATAGTTCATCCTGCAGAACAGAGACCACAGCATTTCACTCACAGAAGGCAGACTTACTCAAGTCCCTTGTGACTGGAGAGCTGTGGGAGTACCTTTGGCTGAATGGCAGTCGGAACAACGTTTTCTTTTAATTTGCAGTATTTGTATAGTATATGAGTCACAGACTTGTGATTGCTGTTGGGAAAGTGGGCGAGATAAAACACTTGAGATGAAGAGAGATTCTCGGTCATATCCTGATGTTAGAATTAAAATTTAAGCTTATTTCTGAACATCTGGTGTTCAAAAGTGACAACAGTAGTATCAGAATTTTTTGCCCCTTTAGTTTTTTAAAGCTGATATAAAAACTTGGAGTACACTTTTCGATGGTTTTGTTCTTCGCAATTTGCCACATCTCTGTAGTTCAGATGAAGAAGTTTTAAATTGTCTATCTTTTGAGAGGGGAGAGAGGTGAGGAAGGTTTCAAAATTTATAGCTACAAGAAATATAAGGGGAGCTTCCTCAAATGGGTTCTTCTAAGAAGGTTAAGCTCCACCTCTCCCTAATTAAGTGCTGCAAATTTGCTGAGAACTGACAAGTTAAGCTGACTTTTTGCTGGTAATAGCTCAGTAATTATGTTCAGCTTGCACCAAAGGTGATACTTTTTCATTCAGTGTCAGGCTAATAGTCGTGTGGATAGTGGTTTCTCCAAGCAAGTTTCTGTGGAACTAGGAGAAATTAGATTAAGGCCTCATGCCTAACTTGGTAAATAAAGAATATTTTTTGTAAAGACACCTGCTGTTCCAGTCACTCCACCTGGATGTTACATATCTTTTTTTTTTTTTTTTTTTTTCACATCTCTAAGACATTATAGATATTTTTGGACTGGTCTGGGATACTTCACATCACTTTAGCTAAATTAGAGGCCTGTACAAAAGAAGCGAAAATGTAACTAATATCCTCTTTATAGCTCTCTCATGAACGGAAATATATGCAGAGGGACTTTACTGTGAATGACAATTAGCTTCACTGGACTGAATTATTTTTCAACTTAAACAAAAAGGGCCATGGGAAGCATAAATTGCAAGCTTGAGGCTGAATCACTTTGATATTCAGTGAACATGAGAAATTAACCTTACATGCTCGTTAAGGGGCAGACAGGAGGGAAAAGCAATGAAACATGTCAGCACAGGGCTAGTTTGTCTTTTGGGTTCCTTAGATAGACTCCTTCTGCATCTGTATCCCACCTTCTTCTTTTGGTCCTGGTCCCTTCAGCATCTTCTGGCATTTTGGCTGAGGCAGAGCAGGACTGAAAGGGAAGGTGAGAACACAAGCAGTGTGCCTGCCTGCCCATGTAACTTTAGACATTGCCCGCACACTGTGATCGCCCTCTGATTAGACACTTGGCAGACTTGTATGTTTAGCACTCTTTCTATGGAAACCACAGAGGTGGTGACGATAGCAGGGCTTGCAGCATGTTCAGGGGGCTCAGGTGCCCTTTCTGGTTCTGCAGAGCTCATCCTTCCTCAGTAACAGCTACCCACACAAAGAAGAAAGTAATGTTCTTGTGAAGAAGGAGTTTTCTTATTTTCTCATTTTCTCTTTTACATGAGACACTTTCCTCCCTCTCTCATGTTACTGCACTCACTTATATACTTGGTGGATTAAGCGACAATAGGAAGGTACATACCAGACCGATGGGCTATTTCCATCTCTAATTTTGCAGTAAAACCTGGTGTTTGGTACAGAGAACTAGAAAACATTATTCAGAAACGTGCTCAAGCAAGTGGATTTTCAGTGGGAGGTCAAAGGGACACAAATCCACTGAAAACTAGGCTTAGTTACTTACATGGTTACTTTGTCATGATTACTCATACACCCTGAAAAAGACTGCCACCAGAACTAGGGTGAGAAACATGCTCTGGCAACCCTTACAAACCTCCAAAGATCATTAGGAAGGCAGAATCCTGTTCATAATCCAGTTACTACACGGAAAAATACAACCAACCACCCAGTCAGCACCCTTTCCCAAGACAAAGTCAACAACATACCTCCTCCCCACCCCCTCAATGCTACACCCCACTTCCCAGTTTAAGGCATCATCTCAGCTGACTCTCAGCCTCATTAAACATTTTGTTCTCCTTCACAGAAGCTGTAGAACTACAGAGCCAGATCCAAAGCATCTGCATTTTCTGAAGAGAATCAGGCCCTATCTTCTCCCTGCCTTTGTGGAGGAGCATGTCTTCATGTTCTTTGTGAAATGTGAAAGAATTATTTATCTGAATATATGAAAAAGTTGATGAATAACTTCATCATGAAGCTCATTAACAACTTTGGCTACTTGAAATCAATGGAATCACCTACATGCGAAGAGCTCCTGTTAGTGATCGTGTCAGAGGTGAAGATTTTCTGACATCAGCACTAAATTACAACAGTTGACAAACAAAACACCTACAAAAATGCTCGTTCCTTTGCAGATTTTTCTCCAAGTAATCACTTAAGAAAACAACTCGCAGAAGCTCAAACATCCTTTTATCGATGTTTACACACTCATTAGGTATATGTGCCATTGTATACCTTGAAATACCTTGTTCTATTGGTTTTATTTCCATTATTTCAACATAATGTTTCATATAATATGCATCGTATAATGCATGACCACAGAATGCATCTTATGATTATATTACAGTATTTGGCGTCAATACAGCTCGATTTCACTGTAACTTTATGAGAAAATTTGATGATAAACCATAAAATTATGCCTATACATAGAGCAAATGAACATATAACACATTCAAAGGTTCTCTGCTTAAATGAGTCTAGAGAGTATACCATGAAGTTTCGCTTGCCTCTGTAAAAGCTGTCTAGATTATGAATATTACTTTATATATATATATAAAAGATATACTTTGGTAATGTTTCTCTTTTTGCTAAGTATGATCCATTGCTCTAGTGAAAAGGGGCCACTCTGGGACTGTTTTTC
>JAVHNF010022399.1:0-28684 GCA_034783455.1 Micropsitta finschii | reverse complement strand
TCTGCACATCTCTAACCCTTTTTCAAACCATTTTTGCCCATTTCTACCCCAGTATTGCCCATTTCTAACCCTTTCTAGCCCACCTTTCTAATTTCTAGCCCGTTTTTGCACTTCTCTAACCCTTTTTTAGCCATTTCTGGCCTTTTGTAACCTGGCGTTGAAAGCCTCTTACCCTTTTTAAGCCACCTTTGGCCTTTTCTAACCCAGATTTGCCCATTTCTCACCCGCTTTAAGCACCACATATTTCACTTCAAAGTGATAGAATTACTTGAATTAGCCCATTAGATACTGAGCTGTATTTGTCTCATGATTTCTATATAGCACTGAAATCCAGACGGCTTTTCATGGTAATACTTTCATTGCCAGTACAAAGATTGCAGCTGCACGTGCATGTACAAGATGCCCGGGTACATTACACATAATTACAGGTGAACTCAATCATTTATCTTCCTAAAATATAAAATTTGCTTGAATGGCTGATGCACAGATTCCTCATATATCCATACATTTCCAGCAAATGCAAATACATTCCCAGTCGGTCCAGCCCAGGAAATGTCATGAGCAGATCATCAGAAAATTAAACAACAGGCATTTTTATTTAATGGACCCTGGTTCTGGACATAGTGTGTAGGTGCTGAGAGAGCCCTCCAGTTTCCAGCCTGTCCCAAGGCACTGGAAACAATAATGAAATCATGCTTACAGCATATCTGCATTATCACCACTTTAAGGGAGGGTGGGGGTGAGGAGGAACTGAGGCACAGGAAAAAGGAGCCTTGAGCAAGACATTTAGCAAAATTTGGCATCAAAAATTCACTTGTGAAAATCCTACTGTTTATCCTTAACTCTGAGATCATCCTTCCATGATTCAGGAACTGTTTCACTGCAGATATGTGCGGTGGGGGTGTAGGTGGTGAGAGGGAAACAGTTCAATGCTAAGATTTCAGCTGTGACTGCAGCCTGAATTGGCCAGTTTCTCGTGCTAGAGGTCATTAGTTTGACAGATTCCTGCTGCACAAATCCCACAGCAGTACAGAAGCAAAAACCAGATGATTTCCATCAACTTCTTATAATTGTAAACAAAAGACAATGAGAAACATCAGGGAGTCACATTTCACTGGAGCACAGAGACAGTGGGGGGCATAATTAGCATTGGAATCACATCTGCATCAAATTGAAAATTAGTAAAAATAAAGAAAATTCTTCACTTTGTCGATTCTCAGATAAAAAGCAGCAATTCTTCTACACATAGCATTTTTTATTAAAAATGCTTTCTTACTACTTGAAAGATTTAAATAAAAGATCTGTAAAAATAGACAATTCAGCTTTCCATCCGTCTGAGGGTATGTTCCCCACATGTGCTATTCATGCTTTTAACAAAGAAGGGTGGATAGATACCTAATTGTTTCTGGATTATCATTTTTCAGCAGCAGCCAGATCAGCTTTTTCGCTCTTTTCTATTAGATTATGATCCCCTTAAGAAAGCTGATGCAGGCACAAGTCACACCTCAGAGAGATATGGTGGAAGGCAGGAATTTGCAGATCCCCTGTTTGTCTTCTGCCCTTTGCAACCCAGACAGATTGAGCAGGACTTGGCTGTCTGCCCCGAACTGGTTTTGGGGAGAGACGTACTTTCCTGTACAGAGCACGGCCCTGGGATTCAGTGCACCAGGAGCTCTTCCGTCTCTTCCACTGTCTAATGGGTGACCTTGGGGAAAATGTCACTTCAGTGCTCAAACATTGTTTTCCATGAACTGCAAAATGAGGTCAATGATGCCAAAGTCCTGTCTGAATACTATGGATGAAAATGTGTCAGTAAGAGTTACCTATTCATCCCTCCCTGGGATGATGAGGGACAGAAGGGAGTAAAGCTCACATAGATACTCCAGCCTCCTTTGTCGAAAGTGTCTTGGGACCTAGGTGAGGTGCAGAGTGCCTGCTTAGAAGCATTCATCTTAGATCCAGGAATACCTAAATTGTTGACCCCTATCCCCACTAGGATCTTCCAGGGTAGCTGCATGGGAAAATAAATCCCGGTAGGACAATGCAAAAGCTCTGTGCAGGGCTCTGCCTAGAGCCATCCACGAAAGGCACAAGGCTCAGGGCACCTCTGCCATGTCCACTCTGGTGACCTGACTCAAGGCAGTGTGTTTGGTTCCTCACTCCATTGACAATGGGGAGCACAAATCATTCCCCTACACCCAGGGACTGAGATAAGTGGGGTTTGGGTGTGAGATGTAATTTAAAGTTTTACCTAATCACTCTTTGCTAGCACAGATCAAACAGCAGAAGCTAAACTGACAGGTTAATCGCATTGTCAGGAGATTTCAGCGTTTTGAAAGCAGGTTTTGTCTGGATTTGGAGTGAAACCCCCAAGGCTGCCATTTGTCCTGGGAGCGAGCAGAGTCCCTGTGGGCAGAGGAGCTGGTGGAAAATGAGACAGGGTTCAAGGAGACCTGTACTCTGCAGAGCTGTTCCTAAAATTGGTCATTTATGGAACATTTTGACCTTGTCATCTGGCATTTCCAACAATAAAAGTGCTTAGTAATTTATTTTTCTCTCTCCTGAGCAGCTCAATTCCAACTATGTGCAGTATGTATTTGTCAAAAAAGCCATCTGCAATAAACTAAACTTGCACATTTGCCTCTGAAGATTCAAAAGTATTATGACCTCTTTGAATATTTGAGCACTTTTATTCTGCTGCTCTTCTGACAATGTAGAGAAAGGCCCAGATGAGAATAGCTGTTCTGAAACAGTTTGCAACACAGATGAGATGATCTTAATGTTGCAGCTGAGCACCCATCTCGCATACCTCCCTCTGATTCTAGGTCTGATCTACCCACACAATCATGAGGCCAACCTCTGGCTAAGGTCTGAATGCCACTGAAAACCCACAAGAAATAATTATTCTTCCTGGAAACAACTTGCCCAAGTGAGTGGAAATAATTTCATAATAGCTTGTAAGATTATAATTCTTCACTATCTGAACCTCAGTGATACAATAGGATAATAAATCTCACTGAAGAGTGCTGTAATTGACAGGAATATGTAGGCAGAGAACGTAAATCTCAGAGTACATCTGGAGCATCTGAATAGGTGGTATGTTCACTGTGACAAAACCGGGCCTTTTGCACTTGGCATCATTAAAATTTTATTTTCAAGCTTAATTATAAGCATAAACTCTAATCTCAGTTTTCCACCCTTCACTTGAATGCAGCCTAATAACTTCAGTGGCGCTGATGATGATTTATGTGCCTGAAAAGTAACATTAGATCACAATCCTGCTTTCTCAATTTTGTGCAAATATGAACAACATCTCTAGACCATCACTGTATCAGTCCAGAAATCACTGTATGTGTGACACTGCAGAAAGTCTGTGTTGCCTGCCTGACACATAGACAGGCATGCCCTGGCTTGAGGATCATTTCACCAATTTCCACATGAGCAGTTGAAAAAAAGATTACATTATTTCCCAGACAACCAAACAGTGAGGGTTTTTCTTAAAAAAGGTTTTAAAGTTCACTTCTAATCAGCTGTGAACAGCTGTTAACAAATGTAGAAGCACTTGAAGAAATTAGCACACAAATTAATTACTACAAAAAATTGTTAGGCTTTCCACTTCAAAACTGGCCCTAAATCTCCTGGGTATCAAAAAGCAATGTGCTCTTTAACATACGGTCTTGTTTCAGAGCATATTATTAATTATTTCTAACAAAAATATTATGCTAAAAAGCAACCATTTGTATCTGTAAATGAATGGCAAATCACAAACGAGACGGAAAAAACAATCTGTTGTCTTTGTGAGTCTTTATCTAAATACTGCTTTTTAATTTTATAAAAGGAAATATTTTGCATCCAGTAGAAGTATGTTTTGCATATTATGTGACAAAAAGAAAACAATCTCATTTTCCTTGGTGGAAGGAATGACTGGAGGTTGAATTCCTTAAAGACACCCTGCTTTTGCTGGGTCTTCAAGTGTTTCGCCAGCTAGGCAAAAACTGCCTCATGTTACTTAGAATCTTCTGCTTGTCTTTCACACTCATCCTTCCCTGAGCTGGAGGCTGAGTTTAATACAGATGGAAAGAAGGACTGTGATTTGCAGTAGTGTCTAAGAGACTGAGGCACATGTGCCCAAGGAAATGTCATTGATTTGTGGTTTTTTCCTTCCCAAGGCAATTCAGAAAACTCTTGATCAGTCATGCATGGGTTTACCAGCACTGGACAATTCATGTGGTAAAGCTTTAAAACCCTGTCCTGCACTTCCTGGTCTTAGTAGGAAGAGTTGAAAATGTATCCCACAGATGTCTCACAGTTTGGAAAAAGTAAGGATTAAGCTCTTCAAGCTTTTGGCTTAATTATCTCCTGTGATGCCACTTATGTGGCAGATTCTGGGGAGGAATTTATGATTTTTCTTACTCTAGTTGCATGATGCTTTTCCTTCCTTAAAGCTTAAGCTGGACAAACATATCATCAGCCATGGTGTTGGCAGTTCCAGATTCAGCCTGCTGTTTAACAGCTATGTCTGAAAATAATAAATCATGTTAAGATAAAATAATTACTTAATTTCTTTAAAATGAAGGGGAAAAAGGAAAGTTTCCATATAACATGCTGTGTTTGCAAAAGGAAAAGCTTTTTAGTCAATGACAGCATATAAACTGGTTTATTTACACTGTTTAGGTTCTCTTTGAAGGTGAACATGTTACTATGCTTTCAAGACTCTAAAAGAGCTTACAGTCTATCACAAATGTACAAATCAGGTTTCTATGAATGTATCCTTTGGTTACACAGCTTACATTTCTTCACTTTAAAAGTATCCGCATTCAAAGAGTCCATATTGCAACATCAAACTGTGGGAAATGAGTTTACCAACTGAGGTTAGTTTTCAAGGAGTGCTTGCATGCTTAGTATTTGTGTTGGTGCTTTTTATAGATTTCTTTTAATGTATAAAGAGGTCGTGGAATTGGGATAAAATAACACATAATCAGATACTCTGATGGTGTTTCAGTTCCTGGAGAGAGGGAATCCCGGCACAACACTCGATCTTGCTTTTAGAGCTACAGAGGACTTTGTGCAGGGGAAGAAAGGAAGTTGCTGTACATAAACAAGCACAACCACTCAGTTCCTGGGCTCCAATGATACCGCAATGCTTGGCCCCACTGACTGTAGCACTTACGACTGACTTCTGTGGGACACAGTGATTTATGGAGGGAATGTTCCTATAAGCAAGGAAGCAGCCGTATTTACTGATTTATGACTTAACTTGGAAGAAAGAAAAGAAATGGAAAGAACAAAAGTTAGGTCTCCATGAGAAAGCATAGCGTGTCTCCACTGTATGAAGGCTTCAGCAGCTTCAAGGACAAAACGGGTGATCTGTTGTGTGGCACGGTGGCAGTCTTAGCAGTATACCAACGCAGGAAACGAAAGGTGTTACAGTTTGAAGCTACATCTTATCTCTGAATCACAGGAAAAGCTTCTCACCTGGTATATGTCTGATTGCAAGCGTAACGCTGCATCAAATTAGATGTGTCAAAAAAGCAAAGCTTGCAAAAATAATTTCACAACTGTTCTGTTCTGTGGGGGTAGGAAATTCTTTCTTCATATGTATTACAGTCCTTCTAAGGATGCACATGCAAACACATACAAAATGCCCTGCCTGCAGATTTTGAAGCTTCGATGTTGTGATTCTTCTGTGGGTGCATCTGAATGGAGATGCACCAGGCAAACATAAAGTTTGCCTGGTGCAAAGATGTACAGGCAAATTTTAACACTTGAAGTCAAGAAAAATGTAACTGTTGACCCTCATTTAGCAAACAGAAACCCCCATGGGCATAGCAGGGAAGCACATCCTCCACCCAGGCTTTGGTTCTTCAAGGACATTAATGTGGGCTGATTTTCATGCAGGAACAGTTTGCTCTTGCCAGTGCATGTCTAACAGCTCACCCTGTGGCTCTGCTCTATTAGCAGTGATGAATTCCAGTCAAGGGAAGCAAGTTAAGCTGCAGTATCTCTTGAACTTTAAAACAAGACAGAGCATTAATAAGGAACATCACTGGCTTATCTCCATAGAGTGGTGCCTGATACTTCCTCTGTTTTCATGCCCCTGCCAGTAATGGTTTGCAAAGGTTTATCTAGAAATTAAACCCTTTTTTCCCCAGTGTTGCCCAGTGGTCACAATTGACCCTGCATTATTTCTGGGGATGACTTTTTGTTGGCTGCACCTGTACTAGTGGCCACCAAAGGAAGGAGAGTATAGAGCACAGAGAGCGTAGCCTGCTGGCTATTGATTCACTGCCATGTGCTGGTTTAACTGCTCAAGGCTACACTCTCCACTGCCACAGCACTGGGCTGCAGTGACCCACCTGTTCTCTGGTTTTGAGTGCTTTATCTCCTGTTTTCATTCCCGAACTTTCCAAAAAATGTTTGAATAGATTTTCTGGTTGGAGGATGAGCTGCAGTATGCATGTGTGTAGAGCTAGCAAGGAATGAGCTGCAGTATGCATGTGTGTAGAGCTAGCAAGGAATGAGCTGCAGTATACATGTGTGTAGAGCTAGCAAGGAATGAGCTGCAGTATACATGTGTGTAGAGCTAGCAAGGAATGAGCTGCAGGATGCGTGTGTGTAGAGCTAGTAAGGAGCAAAGACACTCTGAAAACTCATTAGACTAAAAAAACCCAACATACTCAACATAAAAGCTAGCAGCAAAGGTTTAAACCCACCACAAAGGCTGAGAAACTGCATGTTGAGGCATAGCACCCTGTGCTTAACCCACATCGCCCTGCCTTAGGGCTGCTCCGTGCACTGCACGGAGAGCTGCAGCATGCCTGTGGGAATGAACCAGTGCTGGTAACATGATCTGCAGGTCCCATTTGGTGAGCGGCTGGAGGGTTTGGGTTTTCTCCCATGCTTTCCCTCCCACTGGAGAAGCTCCCTGTAAACACCTGCAAAGTTCCCTCATTTCTCTTCTTTCCAATCTGCCCTCATACCCCTCCTTGGGCTTAAAGCAGCGGGGCCTGAGGCAAGCCCAGCAGCCCACTTGGAGGCTAACATACAGTGACACAGCCTTTCCTCCTGGGACTGGTGTAGCTGTTGCTTCTTGCCTGGCAGTCTGTTTGCCTGTTGGGGCTGTCTTTCATTCTGTTTGTGCAGCAGCTGGCAGAACAGGGTCCAGGCATGGCATTTTTAAATACTGGCATCATATAAACGGAAGACACATCCCTATTTGCCTTCCAACAGAGCAGCTGGTTTGGAGCCACCTCTGCAGTAAAATGGAATGAATCTTCATATGATTTATATTAAGGCATGTGCTATTTGCTAAGCAACTGGACACTCCTGTGCAACTGTCACATCTTTAGGAAGGTTGCACCACCTTTGTCCAGGGCAGAAGAACTCGCACCAAGTTGGAGCATTGTGCCATTCCTTCTTATGCTTCTCTTGTACCCAGGGAGACACATATGTAATACCAGACTTATTGGAGATGGACAAACCAGTACAATGAGTGGTGGCAAAGCCATTGCTCAGAGCTTAACTATTACCATCTGGAGCATTAGAAGCATTTGACTACCCATTCTCTTTAACATTTTACAAATTTTTCAGTCCCTTGGGAGCTAGAACTTTTAAAGCCAGGCTAAATGTGATTTCCACCTGATCCAGGAAAGGTGTGTTTCTTCGTCTTGTCTAGTAGAACAGCTCCTAACTGTGCCATGGACCCATGGTGCTTGGTCTGAGTAACAACAAACTAATTCCTTATTCCAAATAGCTTTCCTTTTGTTGCAATACCAATGTTTGTATGCCTTTCAATGCTACTGCTCCTAAGACTTGAAGAAATCTATGAGTAGGAAGATGAACATTGCTTGGAGTCACTTATGCCCTTTGCTGAAGTTTCTTCTAACATTGTCTGTCTGCCCCCATATTGGGTTTGATTCAGAAATCATTTGAATTAGCCCAATTTCAATGAGCTTTCCATTCCTTTCAGGGGAACTGGAACATGAGAGAAGAATTAGTTTCATCTGATGATAGCTGTATGAAAGTAAGACAAGGCACTTCTTCTGAATCAGTTGTTTGGGCCCTGCAGTCATCAGTGGAAAACCACCATTGAAAAGTGGTTTAGATGAATACCACAGCAGACACCCGAGGCTCATGAACATGTCCTCTGCATATGCTTGTCTCCCTCCATGCACTGTGGAGGGAGCCTGGCTGATCCGACTGTATTAAACATCTCACATTTAGACCACTGATGTCCATCTTTGGGTCCCTGAATCCCCCTCCCAGTGCTAGGGTGGATCCAGAGGGGGCTGTTGGATCTCTTTACTGTTGTGGTTGCCTCTTCCAAGAATGGCTGGAAAAGCAGCTGTGTGTCAGAGTTTCTAGCAATGCTTACTCAAGGCACGCTGTGCCAGTTAGATCCCACAGAGTCTATGTGCAGGGCCTGGGCTGAGCCAGTCTCTCCACACGTATAGGGTCTGGACTTTACTGTATTCCCACAAACTGAAGCTCTCTGTTTAGCTCCTGTTGTTTGTTTTTCAGCAAACAATAACGATCTGAACTGGGGAAATGCTTGCTACTAGTATCTGATCAGCTCCTGTGGAGATGCTTGGCTCTCACTGTAGGCTATCCATAACGTAGGATATGCTTGCTATATCCACAGGACAGCAGCAGGATAGGGGGCTTTGTGATGAATCTGATGCGAAGGTGAGTTTAGTGGAAGGACTGTGCTCTCAGCCCCTCAGCAGTACTGCTGATGGAGTCTTCTTGAGGAAGAGCCAAATTCTGCCTTTGCCCCCAAGGCAGCTACAAACCACTTGAAAAATTCTACATTTTAATCAGAGCTCAGGTCTTACTGCCATGGACAGAAAATAACCTTGTGCCTTGCTCACCTTGTTACTTCCTCTGACAGTGTGAAGGCATCAGACTCACTAAGCACTCATGCTGACTGGTCCTTCTCCCAGCTGCCTTATTACGCACACAGCAGATGCCAGGAGTGCAAAAAATTGGATGTCCTCCTCTTCATGACACAAGGGCAGAATTATTCCTCCCTGCAATATAAGCATTTGGCCCCTCAAAGACCAAAGATTTAAGTAATGTTTCTTTCGCAGCTCCCTGAGCAAGCATTCAAGGATTTAATATATCTGACCATTACTGTATTTTCACTGATGTCTCCCCTGCATTCTTTTCTTGACAGTAGCTTACTTGTTTTTCTATGCCTCGGATTTAGTATCATAGTTTGGCAATATCTGTTTATAATGGGCATCATGAGAGATGTGGAGCTCTGAAAACCTTTACAGTGGAAGGAATACAATAGCAGATTCTTCTACCCAGGACAAGGCCTCAGTTGGCATAAATTAGCATGGTTTCATTGCCAAGCAAAGGATACCTCCCTGAGAACTTCAGTCCCCTGTGTAACAAGGTTAATTATTTCTCTCTTGTTGTTTCTGAAACCATGCTGAATTTTAAGCTTTCTTAAATCCGGCCCTGTAATTCTCATTTCTTTGAGTCAGAATTATTGACAATCAAATTAAATAAGAAGGTAGCTTGAAGAAAGGTTGTTTCAGGTATTTCTTCCTGCATCCTTTTCAGTGTCCTTCCTCAGTCCTAATCCCTCGCTCTCTCCCTCCCTTCCCTGAAATCATTCATGCTGACACCTCTAAAAAAAATGGAAAACAGAGCATGTTCTTTTGTTTTGTTGTTTTGGTTTTTTGGGGTTTTGGTGTTTTTTTTTCCTGGCCTTATTAGCTAGCACTGTATACATCATCAGAATTGTGGTAAGATGCTGTCAGCATCACCAGCTAGTTTCACAGACTGCTCTGACTGCTTTCCAAGCATCACTAAGAATAGCTCAAGACAGTGCTGTATGATGCTGACTAGAAAGCTGTCACTACAACAGCTCCTCTCTTCCCATGGACCTGTATTAGGAATTGCAAAAATGTTAGACTGGAGAATCTCCTTTGAATGTCTGGGGTGGAAAAGGTGGGCAAGAAAAAACTGAAGTGCATATTCTGTGTTTCTTACATCCTCTGACTCTGAGCAACACTGAACACAGATAATCATCTAAAGCTGGTTATCAGGGAACTGTTTGTTCATTCTGAGCAGGCAGTTTATTTGTAATTGTTAATCTGTACTGTGTACTACCCAAAAATCAAAGCAGAGGGCATTTGCTAGAGTAATGACCTTGTGAAGAAAAGCAGCACGCTAAAGCTGCTGATTTTTGTGAAGGGTTCAAAAATGGATTTTCTATACATTTTTTTGTGCAGTGCACTTCTTACAGAGACAGATGCATCCCTAAGAAGTACTGCATGGCTAGAATCCACACATACATATATACACTCTCAAAGGTCAGCTGCCAGCAAATTCAAGTTTTAGAGCCATGGACAGCTCTTGAAAAGTGTGCAAAGGCTTGTTGTTGTTCCCTTTGTTTGACTTACATGCCTATTAGTAAGAACACAGATAATTAACTGCAGACTCACTGTCCCACTGATGAAATCTGCAAACCTGCCACATAACTGTAGTGAAGAATAGTGCCTTTGGGTACAAGAAACCTATAGATTTTTACAAACTTCTTTTGTAGGAGCAAGCAGACAAAGACCATCCTTCTACCAATACTTACAAGCCTTTACCAACCTGTCCAAAACTTTTCTTTGGGAAAACAGGCTGAAACATTCATGATGGAGTTCAGAAGACTGGTTTTTTTTCTCTTGGTCTTTCTCTTCCCTTTTGTTTTCCTTGTCAGAAATGTATGCAGTAATTGCTCTGCTTATTCTTGGCACTCACTGGGTGGAGAATGGCTGGTACAGGCTGGGGGCTGCCTCTGTGTCCCTGCCTGGTGGGGTCTGTCCCTGGTAGAAGCTAGTGTCTGTGGAGGTTCATGTCTTGAACAAATACAGGGAAAGGTGGCTGAGTGATGTCTGGTCCTTGTGAAGATTGCCTGGGTTCTGTTCCCAGTTCTGCCGTGCTGTCCAGGCACACAGTTCTCTGTACATCATTTTCCTTGGAAACAGTGAATAAGGAAGTGTTCAGCCAGAGGAGAGCTGACCACAGGGGTGTTGCCTCTAGGGCATGGCACCACTGGCTGGCATGGGACAGCATGAACAGACCTCAGAGCAGCAGAATTGGTGTCCTGAAGCCAGTGTCCTCTCTGCAGTGGTGGGTGACTCTGGAGCAGGCTGAGCTCCTCTTAGCAACCAGGATGCACCTTCCAGTTTTCTTTCATCCCAAAGGACCCCAGTCCATGCATTAGGAGGCTCCCCCACCATGTGCAGGGCAAGCAAAGGCAAGTGTCTGAGAGACCAAATCTTAGACAGGATTGTGGAGGCATAGTCCAGGCCTGTCCAAAGCAGCTCTAGATACAATTTCTTTTCTTGTAATATGGCTCTGGGCAAGCTTTTCCTTAACCAGACATCATTTTTTGATGCCCAGGAGAGTCCCCTTCTTGCAGAGGAAATGGATGTGTTTGATTGCCATAGCCCTGATGCTGCCAGAGCTGGGCTTGGAGTCCTATCAAACAACTATATGGGAGGATGGGAATGTTTACCTGCTGCTAACTCAGCTCATGGCTGTACTGCTGTATATGATCCCCATGTCAAACTGCCCCCTGATACCCAGAAGCACATGGAAGGTACTCAGGAAGGTAGGGACGTCTTCAAAGGTTTCTGCACTCTACCTGAAGTCAGGAACAGAGGCACTGGCTGTCACAAGTTTTGGGATGGGAGAAGGCTCCTAGCCCACACATCCTGCAATAAGGACAGCTCATCTCCACCAGGTCCCTGGAGGCAGCTGCAGTCTGCTGCTTCTTTGGAACAAAACTTGCAGTTTTCCCCAGCAGTGTTCCCAGTTGTAGCAGCAGTTCTTCAGTCATGTCATGTTTTACTAATGTTGCATGCCTTTTATACCGAGTCCTCATCAAAGGCATGCATATGTCTTGATTCAAAGTTATTCAAGATGTGGAGCCTCCAGATTTTATCAATGGAAAGGAATATGTTCACCTACAGAACTCTTTTAAAAAAGCATCTCTTAAAATTCATTTACAAAGGCACAGAAATTCTCAGATGTGCTTCTGTGTAATGCCTGGTTTCAAAGACTGCAGCTTTAAAAATGCTGTACTCCACTCTCTTCAAAACTAGAATTTGCTCTTTATGAAACGGACCAGCAAAACCAACCCAACCAAACTTGAAACGTCTGGCCCCAGCCACTGCCCATTCACTTGCCAAGATTTTTGGATTGAACCTGTATGAAGGTAGAGTGCATCCTCCTCCACTTCAGACTGGTAGGGCTTGAGGGCAGCCTCGGTTGGTTTGCTTTAGTGTCTCTAAACTGGATTGTATTTGCAAGGAAAAGTTCCTCCTAAAAGAGTTTCTTTGATAAAACCATGTGGACCTGAAAAGCGCCTTCACAAATATCAGAGTCCAAACCCACCTCCTTCATATGCTGGTGTCATTATGCAGCTTCAGACTCTGGCTTAGAGGAGGCATTGCTGGAGGGAGGGTGAGGTAATGTAGCTGACCCAGTGTCTTCCTGGGGTGCTCAGGGCAGCAGCTGCTGGCATCAGGGCTACCACATGTGGAAGGATGCCCTCTGTGAGGGGCCAGTGATGGTGGGTGGCACGGCTGTGGCTGGAACTTCAAGGAGGCTGCAGCAATGCAGCTCAGTCCAGGGTAGCCATTGATGTGGCTCTTGGCACCACATCTGAGGAGACCGCTGCACAGCAATTATTTCACCTCAGGCATTTTGCACTTGAAACGGCCAAAATTTCAGCTGGTGTTGAACTAAAAATACCATGGTTCCATGCAACTGTAGCCCCTCCCTGCGATCTGTTTACTCCACAGCAGCAATAGTAAAGCACCCACATTCAATGCTTTACTATTGGATTCTGGGAGCATGCAGCAGATGAACTTTGCAGCCCGAGAAGGTACTTCATTTCTGTAACTTATCTAAGATCTACCCTGTAAATCTGATGGAGGAATATAGCCCTAAGAAATGAAGCCAAGTGAATATACGTGAAATGAAGGATTAGCTTTATCTGATACTGTATAACAGCAGATCTATGTACAAAGATGTACTTTTGAGATAATCCTTTTTTTCCTATTCCTATCCTATTTCTCCTTTGGAAAATTTCATATGTTATGTCTAAGCTCATGGTATTTTTAAGAGATTAGCATGTCATCATCCAGTATGCAGTAGAGGGTATGGAAGCGAGAACAGTCAATATTTTTAATACTGTCTCCCTAAAATGGATCCATTTTATCCTTGATGGTAACAATGTGTTTAATATCCTTATACAGTGAGACATTTTGTATATGACCATCAGGAGCATAGTTAATGTGAAACAGAAGCTTATACCCAGGGCTGTAACCATGTAAAACAAGCCTTTCTCCCACCTAGCTCCTCAATCACATGCTGAAAGGTCACCCCAAACTTCACCTGCATCTTACCCCAGACTTCCACCACTGTAATTATCCCGTGTACATGTGTGGTTCAACTGTAAATACCAGCCCTTAGATCAGAGGAAGGCAGTGTACCAATGCAGAGCAATGTAATCCTCCCTGCACGCAGCTAGCTGCAAATGCACACGACCAGCCTGATTTGGTTGTTCTCAGTGCCCTACCGTACACAAAGCACCGTCTGAAGTGTCAGACTTTCACAGATCCATATTGAGGGAAGGTGGCTTTGGATGGAGCATAATAAAGTGGCAGAAATAACAGATGAAAGAGTAAAAGCTGGGATGTCTTAAATTGTTCCACTCCAATAAGTGTGCAGTTGGTGAACTGCACTGAAAAAATACCGTACTTGCTTTTGCCAAGCAGCTGTTCTCCAAACACTTCCAAATCAGCAGGCTTGTGCTTTTTCATGCCTTACACGGTCTTGAAAATATCTAGGTGGAAATATCACTTATTCAAAGAAACACTGGCAAGTGCAGAGATCAGCATATCCAGCTATTGTGAAGTGAGTCTTGCACTGTATGCAACATTGTTCTGCACCCCATTTAATACAGGCCAAAGATCTCAGATGCCCTTCATTTTTTAGATTTCAGGGAAAGGATGTAAGTCTCTGAAAGACTGCCTAAAGCTCTGGGACAAAGGCAGTGATCTCTGCTCTGCTCCTCTGGCCCAGTGGAACTTGCTGCAACCAAGGTAAAACCCAGTCTTGTGGGAGACAGCTTTACCAAGGGTTAGACCAAGACCATGGTAAGAATCTTCCGTGGAAAATAGACATTCCCAGCCCACATTCCCTGCTGTGCTTACAGGCAAGGCACATTTCTGTGCTGTTTTCTTCTTTCATATAAATGCAAGGCAAAGTGTCTGTGTGTTCATATACATATACACACACACGCATACACGCATATTTACTTATAGAAGCATACACTCATACATATATACATATATACACATCTATACATATGTAGAATTAAAAAATCTCAGAAGTGAACACTGTGCTGGGTACACATCTTCCTATGGGGAGATGATGAAAGAGCAAGCACACGGCAGATGCTGGTTGTATTGCTTAATGAACCACTATGAGGCATTATACTGCTTAGTGTAGTACAACCAGCCCAGAATAAACCAGAATCAAATAGGCAGGACTGGGTGCTGAGGAGGAAGAGAAGTGGAGCCTGGGGAGAAAGGCAGCTGTGGGGCTGTATGTGTTGGCTGAGGAAGGAAAATAGCTATGCATAATGGTGTGTCATAGCAGCTGGAGTGCGGTTTGGGAGTGCTTAGGGAGGGTCTATCTCGGGTAGGAAGAGAGGGTAGTAGGGAAGTGGGATGCAGTATTCAAAACAGAAAATGTGAAGATGGAGTATTTTGGGGAGGTGATTTGAAATGGTTAACTCAATTAAAAAGACTCATACGCATAAAGGAGGTAGGGTGGAGGGAAGGAATTCTTGCATTTACCGTGGAATTTATGTCAGAACAATATTTATAATTGTCTCCTTTGCACTGCTATTCTGTAATCTCATAGCAAGGTTGCCAAATCATCCTGGAGACACCCTGATATGGGGTCTCTATTAGAGGTAAGCAGCAGCCTATGTGACTGCACTGAGAGGAGACCACCAGAGCCTCACAAAAGCCTGCCATTCTCCACCACCACATCCTTCACCTTTATTCTTGCTCCAGGCTCAGTCATGAAACTGGAGGAAACGTTTCCTGCAAACTATTTAAGACAGGAACAAAAGAATTGCTGGTTATAAACGGAACAGCATGTCTTTTTTCATCTGCGTATTCACAACACTGGAAACAAGCAAGATCTGAGGATGTAGTTATTCAAGCAGATGAACAGATATCATCATCCTTGGAGTTCTGCACATGAATATGGAGGAATTAAATCTTGGATGGTGTGTGATATTTTAACCCAAAACCACAATTTGTGCAGAATATTTTCTTACGAGCTTGTGCTCAAGGTTCCTAAACCACCATCCATCAGAATATTTGTATTTCTGATTCAAGAAAACCAGAATAACAGTGTGATCTTGACAAATAAGATCAAAATGACCTTTTTAACGTTTGTTCTCAGTCACACTGTGGCTTGCTGCATAATGTGAACTTAATTTTAGTGGCATAGTATCTGTTTTGAAATCCATCACTGAGAATCCATCACTAAAAGGAATCCTGGTCATTTTGTATACCTCGCACACAGTAATCAACTGTCTCATTAAAAGTATCTAATATTGGTAGCAGCCTACTTTTCTTTCTCATCAGCAGGATCTGCAGGCATGAACAGCAATGCAAGAATGGAGCACTTTGACTTTTCTTTCTAGTTTCATACATGGCTAAACAATGTCCCACAAAGACAGCATACAGAGGCTACTGAGTGATCAGACTAGGTCTTGAGATGTCACTATTGGGGTGATAGCATATACTCATTATGACCTGCTGTGTGTGACATTAATTATATCAAAAGGCAGACAGATAAAAACTGGCTGCAGAAAAAATGACTCTATATAGCTCCATACTGCTATACTTGCTCTGATTTTCGAATGAAGACCAATGGCATGCAAAAAAACCCAATTTTATTCATCACTGGTAGTCCTGCAAATTAAAATAGGGATCTGTAACCCACCAATTCCCAGGGAACTTTTTTCCCTGGCTTCAGTAGAACTGGAATTATCCTGAAACATCCTGGAAATGTACACATTTGGCAAAAAAGAGTTGGTATCAAAGACTCATCCTCAGATATCTCTGACCACCTCACCAGATGCAGAAGTACATGCCCTGCTCTTCAAGGTTCACAATAGATTATGTCTGCTGGTAAGTTTGCACCCAGTTGGTGTAACTGTTTGTTATCACTCCAGGATCTAGGGGACCCAGCTAAAACCAAAGCCTCCTGTTTTAGAAAGTGAGCACAGAAACATGCTTGAAATTCAACACAGGCAAACTAATACCATCACTGTGATAGCTAGGAAGGGAGATGAAGTGGCCCCAGGTCAGCCCATAGCAGACCTAGGGCTCACACCACTGTGCTTGCATGCTGCCTGTCTCCCTGGAGAGGAACCATGGTCCACGGAGAGATGACAGAGTTCACTGGTGCAGTGCATCCGCAGGCATTTTCTGCTTACAGCTATAATTCAAACTGATGGGATTTTTGAAAAATGCTTTACTACCCCACGTATCTAGGTCTGATTTGATTCCATCAACAAAGTAGCTGAGTTGTTTTGTATTTTTCTCATCATAAATGCAAACTCTGTAAATTGCAGGTGTCAGGAGATCTGAACAAAATGTAGCAATGGGATGGGAAGGAAAATACATAGTTCCTCAGCTCCTACGCATTTAATAATAAGAAAAAGATAGCACAAGACAGGGCAGATAATACTGATTTACTGCAACCTCACCTGCATGTGTACATGAATATAAATACTTACAGTTTTATTTGGACTTTATGATTTATTCATTATATACATAAAGAGATGAAGATAAACACATCTGCATGCTATGCATCCAGGTTTCATTGACAGATTTGATTGACAAAGTAGAGACAAAAGCCCCGAGGAGGAACCTTCTGCTCTCTTCCTAGTACACTGTAATTGGGGTATCAGGGTTTTTTTAGGTTAGTCTTTTATTTAAATTAAATACGCAGACATCATGACAGCAAGCATACTATCACAGAGAGAGACAGACAGGCTACATCTTCAAGTTAAGAAAACGGATATTTTTACATGAATTATACACCTGCTTTGTTTTTTCCTGTTACTGAGAAAATCAGACAAAAGAGGAATTCACTCATTAAAAGCGAATGAAGCCACAGTTTGGCAAACATCTCTGCATGGCAATGGCTTAGCACAGTGGAATAAAATTCAGCAGTACAACTGCTCAAAACCTTCTCACAGAGTGTAGTGATGGCAAATAGCTGTTGGACATGAAAATTTGCGTATCAATTTTTAGTTGTAATTTTTAAAACTCCTTTTGTAGTGCAAATGAAAGATTACGTGTTTTCCAACAATCAAAAACTGGAAAGCCTGTTGGGTTGGGGGAAAAAACCAACAAAGCCAAACAATGCTTTCCCCCAATGTATTTCTAAAATGTGAAGTTGTAAAATCCAGCTACCTTAATTTCTTTTCAGTAAGAACTTAACAGCATCAAATCCAGGTGCTGAAGCAGTTCTCCTGGAGAAATATACACAAGCCACCCTAGTATAACCCAGGTGTGTGAAAAATTTTTTCCATCTCATGAAAATTTAACACTTTTCCAGAGATTTTAGCACAGCTTTGAACTCCAGTGAATATAACATCTGATTGCACAACACTCTCAGCTACAAGGTTCTGGTAGGTTATTAACTCTGATGCCTATATCAGTAGGTGCTATAATTTCCATGAACCTTCTGAGTGTGGCTGCAGAAGGTGTAGCTTGCAAAAGTATGCCTCCTCAGGTTGTGAGATACGCTAAATACAAGAGTGAGCAAAAGCTCATACAATTTCAATGAATGTGTTTGTCGTATCTTCTTTCTCTGTAATTTGATGCCTAAAAATCATTTACTCCCTGCTAAAATTTGCAAGTTAGCCACAGATTCTACACCAACATTTTTAAATGTGCAGTGCATTCTGTATATTTATTTGGAAACGTGAACACAGTGCTGGGAACATCATGGTCCTCACAGCTGAAGAGGACTGTGACCATCTTTTGTGGAAGGGTGGACCAGATTACCTTCACAGGTCCCCTCCAACCTCATCCATTCTGTTTCCAGTTTATTTACGCAAAATAAGCTCTAAGTGTATTAAACTTTGTCCCGTTGGTGATGTTCCAGCTTGCAGCAAAACTAGCCAACTGCAGTTTACTCAAAAGGAAACAAGTAAAGCCAGTGAAGTGCAGAAAAGGTATCTGTTATCCCAGCAGGTCTGCACCAGCCCTTGGGCTGTGGCCCTGGATACCCAGAAAATAAAACGCAAAGGCCACATAGTTTAGGGTAAAAAACTCAAAACTTTGAAATATATCATATATAAATAGCTTCATCAAATTTGCCCAGGACTAAAAAAGACGCAGTGCATTAGAGAGGGTGCATTATAGGTCTATCTTACCTGGTGGTGTAAACTGATCAGGACAGATTAAACATGTCCTGCAGTGCTGCAGATGGCTAAGAAACCTAATTCAGGAAAACCTTTGCCAGCACAGTCATAAAGGGACAGGAACTACAGAAGACTTTGAGATACCTGTGCTATTGCTACTGCCTCAGTCTGTTTCTCTGTGAACACCTTTCAGCTTTCCTGTGCCCAGGAGCTTTCATAGATCTGGCTGTCTGAACTGGCTCCACTGAGTTTCTATATTGTTTCTCTCACATAAGGCCCTTTAATCATCAACACAGTTTCTGCATTCAGAAGAATGTATCAGCACCCCAGAACATGCCCAGACAGTGGAAGGAGAGCACAAGCCCCTATAGGGTGTTTCTTTTCATCTCCTGGCGCCTTTTCTTCAGGGACAGCAATCCCATAGATTTCAGGGGGGAAAGAAAAAAGCTGTAACACATCTTGAGCCCTTCATCTGGTTTCTCTTCTTGCAACATTTTCCTTTTCCAGTGCTATGGTAATTTTCATGCAAGGGGACTGGGGTGAAAGAACAGATGCTGCTCCTGTTTCCTCCCTGTTATCATCCCACTCCCAGCAATGCTCCCTGTAATCGTTCCATTGTATGGCCGTGTTTCCTATAAAGCTGAACAATGAATAATGGATGCAAAAACTAAGTGGTGTTTCAGGTTCATTAGCATGCATATTGTTATAAATTAGTTTCAGTAGGTGCTGTGAAGCCACTCTCCTCTCTTTTGTATTTTGAGGTGTCACTGCTTCAGGCTCTGCTAATGTTCATTTTGTATTCATTCATTTGCGTCTGTAGTTTTACCTGGATTATAGGCTATTGTTCTTATTTGCAAAGCTTGGGTTTAATTTCCTGTAGGAAGCTTTTCTTTTGTCTCTAGGGCTCATTTTCCTGTTATCATCCACCTTGAGAGTACCAAAGCACTGTCCTGCTGGTAAAATATAAGCTGTTTTGTAGTGTTCTAATGAAAATTTTACCACTTCTGTCCTCAAAAAAATAAAAATCAAGATTTCCCTACTTTCTCGTTCTGGCTGTCAGTATGCAGGGCTTCTCTTCTCTTCATTCTTATTCCTGAATGTTAAACAGCCCATGAGCTCCCCAGATACAGCCCTGCAAATCCTTGTTACCTTTGACCCATGTCCAGCTGCCAGCAGAGGCTTTGCTGGTAATACTGGGCTCCTGAAAAGAATTCCTGTCAGCCATTCAGAAAGCAAGTCATGTAACAGCATTTTCTTATAAAGTCACACAGAAACTATCTCCTGCTCCTTTTCAGACCTCAGCCCCTGTTAGTACATTTTGCAGTTATTCCCTTTATTTATATGGCATACATATTTTACTCATTTTCATTAGACTGTTCAATAACAACCCATTATCTCTCAACAGAATCATAGCAGATAAAACATTCATATTATTGCCCCTATTTTTATTTGTTTTGATATTCTGCCTCACACATTCAGACTCATACTTCTTAACAACAGCATATCATTAGGCCTTGCCTTCAGCTATTGTTAACAACGAACTGATAAAATGCAGTAGGATGCCACAAAAAGTAAAGCTGATCCCAAGTCCTTTTTTCCTCTCTGCCCTATCTGTATTGGACCAATAGTGGTACAGAGCTATCAGCTCAAGAAAGTACAAAATGAACTCCAGCAAAAATGGAAGAAAGAGACAATAGTGAGCTATAGCTGTGCTCTCCCAGGACACTTTGCACAAAGGAACAATTGCCCACAGCAGTTGCACTAAAATGGAATTTGCAGTGCATAATATTTGGTGTATGCACAGTGCATATAAAATAATACAGTAGCTGCTGATAGCAGTTAACTCTGTGCATGAAAAGCACCTCCTACTGAAACTTTCTTGTCTTTGATGGTGTATGTAAAGCCTTCTCAACATTGTAAGTAGTAGTGAGCATTAAGGATAAAGTATTCAGACCATACTGCTAAAGACAGATGTTGAAACCTGATTACTGAACTGAGTTGTCCTACATGCAGTACCAGGAACCAGTAGCCCCATTTTGAAAATGCTGATGTAAATGACTCCCTGAAGATGGAAAGGAGAGCCTGTGACAGAAAAAAGTGTAAGTCAGTCAGTCAGGGAATGAACATCATCCCCTTTGTTCCCCTTCTTTCTTCCCACAGCAGTAAAAAAAGTCTAACTCTCCAGCTCGTCAGTCATATGAAGCCAAAGGTGAAAATAGATATACTAACAAACACTAGTAAAGGCTACAAAAGCAGGTGAGTCAGGCTCCTTAAATGCTTCATTGGGAAGCTGTAATCTCAGCTATGTCTAGGATGCCTGTTTTACCCATGGTGACAGCAGATATGCACCCACTGGTGCCTACTCACTAAGACAGCAGAACCACATGTCCCTGATCAGAGCATGGATGCCCTCAGATAAGTAGATGGCATAGACAACAGATCTAAGAGTTGCAAGATTGTGACATGTAGACATACCACATGAGGAGCAGAGATCAGTCATAAGTAACTCATTTCCACTTTTATTATGATACATTGCAGGCTTAGGGTAAATTGAACAGATGCTGATCTCTGAAGTCTGAAATATGAAAAACTTAAAACTTACAGAAATATTCTCAATGTGAAGTTCTGCTACAGACATTACCATGATCACAGGAACAGGCATCTTCGTAAGTATCACAGTCTCACACATGGTGTGTGTTTATATGTGGATATATACAAATACACTGAAAGAAATCCACACATATACACTGTAATATTATTCATATATAAATATATACTCACATCTCTCTACATGTATGTATAGATAAGCAAAAAAAAATATGTATGTAGATACTCTAACAGATAGGCATACTTTTAACAGTTTCTTTAAACAAGTTTACTCTTATTTACATAAATATTCCATCTTGCATTTATATTTAAGGCACTGAAGGCACTGTACCCAGCCACATTTTTGCTGGCAGGGGACACTGCCAAGGGCACTTGCTGTTAGTCTGTTCCCTTTAACTTTTCTAAGTATGGTTTTATTGTATATTTCTTTGGGAACTCGACTATGTGCAAAGGAAATAATCAGCTCTTGCAGAAACTACATAACCTCTGTTGAAAAGGTGTGGGGACTGATTAAAATCAGGGTTAGCTTTGTCCATTTGGGTCTAAATGAGTAAGTGAGGATAGAATTTGTCAGGAACGCTCGAACAGTCTTCTCTCTAACCATAATTAGTATGTCTTATAAACCACAAACCTACAAAGATATGACCTGATAGTACTTCTCCCTTCCTTCCAGCTTGGTGCTGTACCAACCACATGATGCCCTCTTCTCCCACTTGGTTTACATCATTCCACCACACTGATAGGAGTCTGGAGCTGAACACCTCCAGGACACATCCTTCACCTGCACCAACTGAACAAAAGGTGTATATTTTATTGTTAGAGTTGCCTGGAGTCTGTGTTACAGCTGCAGCTTGCTGGGATGAGGGTCTTACTGTGTATGCACCTGATGCAAAGGGAACCATGATGTAAAGTGGCTCCTGGAGGTGAGGACAGAAACTGAGATGTAAAGGCAGGAAGAGTGCAAGTCTCTAAAATCTAAGCCTAATTCTCTGTCTGCCATGAACAGCTTGTGAAAGACAACCGCAGAAACATTGAAATCTCTGCAGGAGAGGAAGCATAACAGCACATATTCATGTTCTGCTCACAAAATGGCAGTGCCTGCAAACGGTCAGTGGGCTGTGCTGAGGGGCAGGAAGGGGACAGTGGGACTGGGCTCCATCCCATTCCTTCCCACACTTTCCCACCCAACCCTTTGTATTCTGGCTCCCCATTCAGCCCCACCGAGATGAAGTGCCTGGACACACTTGTGCCTCTTAGCTGTCACTTCTGTGCCCATGAAAGGCAGTAAGAGAGCCTTCCTGGCCTGAAATGAGCATGTTTCAGATTGTGTACGCTCGGATATTACTGCAGTGGAAGCCAGAGAACAGACACCATACTCAGCCATCAGGTATATAGCTCCAGTCTGCAAATCTGGAAATGAGCATGGTAGTTAATGTGTTCCCTTTTCTTTCTTTCCTCTTTTGGCAACTTGTTCTTTACTCTTGTAGTCTACTTGATTCTAAGGATTTTTATTCCAGGGAAAGATTTGATTTTTCTTTTTAATACATGCCCTGGCACTGAGGACCTGCTGCAATTAAAGTGCTGGTACTTGGCTCCTGTGAGGCTTATTCTATTATGAAGTCTTATCCATTGATTGTAGACTAATGAACCCATCAATTCATCACAGCACTTCTATTACCCTACTGCTGTTGTGGGATATTATATTGCTGAGCTTGGGTAAAAGGACTGACTCTCTTGCTACTGCCCCAACTGTTGTCAAGGATGTAAAAAAGGTAAAGTAATCAGAATTTCAATACAGTTCAACTTTGTGGCCCTTCTGTGGCACGTCGGTTCCTTCTACAGCAGGACTTTCTCATTTAAAGCAAATCAATTTCAGCAATACTTGCTGTTCAGAAACAGTAGGTCTTCAGTGGGATGGAAGAGGGGAAGAAACTTGATACTTTGCCGGGAAATAGTGGGGGACACAAAAACTGGTTGTTGGGGTTTTTTCACTCATATAAATTTTCTGGAGTGGGGCATCAGCAAAACCTAGGTAAGCTCAAGTTAAGGTAAGTAGAAACAGCAAGAAATGGTTTGAACAGCAATAGCAACAGCAGGAATATGCTTTTCTCCCTCTGCATCAGATGCTGGTAACGCTTCTTTCTAAAGCCTAGTGTCAGATTATATGTGGCAGATTTACTTACCATTCTGTAGATTGTTTTCTGTCTTTTTCAGTGCTTGGTATTATATTGATTCAGCACACAAATGCAGAAATGCACAAAAGGAATTGGTAACAAAATAAAATCCAGGACCACAAAAGGAATTGCCTTCAAGGTATCACTTTGAAGTTTGAGCAGTCAAGAACCAAATGCAATAGTTCTTGCAGTCCTCATATCTTTCTTGAGAAAACACTTTGGTGTTGCATTTCAAGGGTGAACACTAATAAAGGAGCATACTGAAAAATAAGAGACCAGATTGTTCTTTATAATCGTGTCAGACAAATCACAATGTCTGCATAAGCATGTAAACAGTGGGTCTGCACACACAAATGAGAGGAATGGAGATGTCTGGAAAAGCAAGATGCCTATAAAGAAACATAAAAAGCTAACAGATAGAAATGAATGCAACCTTTACAAATCGTATTCCTTGCTAAAAACAGCTAGCAGGTAACTGAAAAAAAAAAGAAAGAAAAAAAAAAAGATTAAATTTAGGCAACACAAGTCCACAGAAAAAAAGGGTTTATAAATTCCAAAAAGCGAAACCTCTTTCCATCCAGCACGGTTGAATTCAGCCACCAACTCATTCACTTGTTTTTTAAGCCAACTGTTACAACATACATAGTACTCTAGTTATCCAAACATCTCGGTTATAGGACTAGACTGTTTTTCTAAAGCACATAATCTGATGCCACAGTATAGACAAGGGATTTAAGCAGCGTAGGCATTTTAATACCATGTCCATCTGCTGCACATGTTCTGACTAGGTTCTTCTGGATGTGGGAGATGGAGCATTTAGAGCAGGCGGAAACTAATCTTCTTTAAAAACAAGGCCAACAATTAGCTAGTAAATAGTGGTGCTGCAAGTCTAATTAATTAATGTTTGCAAAATGTTCTGAGATTCCCCAGATAGAACATGTTATGGAAATGAAAAATATTACAAGTAATCTTTACTGATGTATTAATAACACAGAAGGTAGGAATGCAGCCGCGTTACAAAAGAAGGCTCATAATAGGTTTATCTTGCAGCAGGTTTGCTAACAGAAGCAACTGACTGCAAAGCAAGTACAAAGCTCTGCTCTAAGCTGTGGTACCTCAGGAATGCAGCATGGCTTGTGTACATAAGCAATGTTTGTTGCTGCTATCCCACAAGGGAGCTGGGTTCTCCATCCACCTTCAGGCAGGTCCCCGGAGATCTGTGAGTCTTTGGCTTTGTTCAGCCTCTCTCCTTGGTGTCCACAGTGAAATCTTGTCACTGCTCTTCCACTGCAACCCACAAAACAAGCAAGTGGCTTAATAAATGAGAAAAATTCTTCAAATAACGAACCTTCGGGATTGGAGTGTTATTTCTTCATTGCAGAGGGTCCAGGAAGGGCAGTAGAAGCTCGCCATGAAACCTGCTGCACCCTGAACATGGGTGACAGGATCAGCATTCCCCCTATGGTCTCTTTTGGGGTCATGTTCTGTCCTCTTTCATCTGTGAATACAGTGATCCAGCATGTGCCCTCTCTGAAAGCCTGCAGACTGCCCATTGCAGGGAACTACCATCCAGGTACCCTCCCTCTCACCCAGTTCAGCCCTGAATAGCAGGACTGAGGCAATGAGGGTAAAAAGGGTCACAGATACTTCCTCCAGCTGGGATTCCAAGGCATGCTGGAGGAAATGTTGAGGGATGACAGGGTCCTGACATGGTACTTTCAGGGGTGTGTTGAAAAGCACAGGGGGAAGACAGCACCTCTGCAGGAAGACTCCTTGGCTCCTGCATACCACATACACTGAGAAAGCAAATAAACTGACAGTGACTGGGAAGTGACTGATCCATACCAAAGGTGTGACTAGGTGCTCCTGCTCTTATGTCCTCACCTCTCCAAATGTCACTCAGGATTTTGAAGTGTCAAGGCCCTCCTGTCTTTTCCTTGTTTGCTCCTGCCTAGTTGAATCCTAGTTGGGGATCCCTTTCCCATACTGATGAAGAAGCAGCTGATACCTTCCTGGCTGAGCAGAGGGACCACATGAAGGGACTCCCCAGCCAAGCAAAGCCCCAGCAAGGCTATGCTTCCTTACACTAACATTCATTCCTTGTCATGTAGAAATAACCGGATGTTTTGATAGAAAAATAAACCAACAGTGTCAAATAAAGCAGGCTTAGAAAGGGCAGGCAGAAAGGAGCCTTAGCTCGGAACAGTGATGTGAGTAAAGATGTGGGTAACCTCAGCATAGAACAGAAGAAGGGATGTACACAATATAGGAAGGCTTATTTCACGCTGCTATTACGAAGCGTGATAATGGAAGCAGTGACAGGGTCTTCATGTAGAAACCCACTCTGAGGCCCTGTGAGTGCACCAGTGTGGAAAGGCTGGGTTATTTCTCCAGGCTGCTCTCCTTGGAACAGCATTCTGTGAAGTGACATTTGCACCAGAGTGCGGGGTGGCTGCAGCACACCTTGTATGTTCACATCGAACAAGTGCACCTGCAAACAGGCACTGTTGCATACTGCACGTTGTGTTTGATTACTTCATTGTTGTGGTTCCCACTGGTATAAATGGACACACCCCACTTCGTTCTGAGATCTTCTTGTAAGATACACTCATGCAAGCTTAATGAAGGTTTGTGGGAAAGTCTGCAGGCATCCAAGAAGGGCATTTATTCATGCTGAATGCAGGATGTGCAGGTCTTTACACCTGCTCTCCAGATTTTTTGCCTGTGTCTACATCTGCAGTAGTCAGATTTTTCCATCACGTCCCTTGCAACCTCCAGAGAGAACAATGAGGCTGAGCAACTGCAGAAGCAACATGGAAGGTCAATGAACAAACTCCTTTCTCCCCCAGCATGATGCAATAGGGTGTAAGTGATTTATAAACAGGAGTCTGAGGTAATTGCAGTACTCAGGACTAATTACACAGTTCCATTACCCTGTCACATGTCCAACATTCGCCACAGACCTGGCAAAATAAACCATGAGGCCTCAGGAAAACATACCCTTACTCACAGCCACAGAGGATGGGAAGTTCTACAAGCTGAAAAGTTATGGACACTGACTGGAAAATGTGAGCTGCAGAGACTGAGTGAGAAATACTCTTCCTTGTTTGATGTCTGAATCTTGTGGGGCAGCTGTGGGGAAGCCTGTGCTGTGCTCACATAACAGCCTAGCTTCACTTCTGAAGCCATCATCCAGCTACACATCCCATGCCTCCCTCCCAAGGCTTTCTACTACATCAGACCTTCACATCCTTCCTCCTTGGCTTCTACTGTCCCGAAAGAGGAACTGTCATTCTCAGGGAATTAATTATTCTATTCCTTTATTCCATCCTTCATGCTTGCTGCAAAAGCACAGACCAAAAGGCTTCTCTTCTTCCCTCATGCAGCTCCCTTTTTGGTCATCTCTTCATTTAGGAAACCAAAGTTCAGTGGCATCTATCCTTACTCTACCTCCTATGCTAGCTACCACCATCTTACAAAAGCACTAAACCAAAACCCGTCTGTCCCCAGTTAGATATCTGTTACCCCAAAACACCTGAGAGTCATTTTGATTTCTATTCTCCTGTGTTTGCACAAGCGGCTTCCATGCTGTCTCTATGAGGCATTGCTTTTCCACTGTGTTTCCAAAAGCAGTCAATCCCACCATCACCAGAACCGAGAGATGCTCTGCCCCTGGACTGAGCTCATCTGCTCCCACACAGCATTTCCTGTCCGTCACCCTCACTCCCTGTGTTTTACAGAGAGCTTGGAAGCAGGGAGCTGCTTTCAGGCTTTGCAGCCAGTTTTTGGGTGGAGCAGCTGATGAGCTCATTGGGGCTGCACTATCCCTCATGGGCTATGGTGTTCCCGTTCATTCGGAGACAACAGCTGGAACACTAACCTTTGTGTGCATTTACAGCTAGATGAGTGCTCAGGCACTTTGGAAACTATGTGCAATTAAACTAATTGTTCTGTTCAAAAATAGTAAGTAGTGTAAGATCTACAGAAGTAATTAGAATTGCCACACCATTACTATTAAGAAGCAATAATGCATCCCTTCTGTAGACATTATTCTGATACTTACCTTCTTTAATGGAGATTGAATATCAGTGTGTTTGTTTGGGGGTTTTTATCTCCCCAGTGCATGGAGTCCAGAAGTAGGGTTAAAAACTCCAGCATGTTCTTTTTATGGGGCCTCTGAAGTGCATGACCCTTTTGGACGGTATCTCTTCCTGCACCAAAATATCTCTCTCTCTAACACAGATATACATACATACCTACATATACATGTATCTCTATGTGCATGTGTGCATTTAGGTGTGTATAACCAGTGCTCTTAGAGAAGCTGCTAGGCTTGTAACACCAGAGAACTTGGCTAATTCCTTCAGGTCAAGCATTAAAACACTCTAAGCCTGTAATTTTTGGAAGATTCTTAATTTGTATTATGACTCTTGAAAAGTGACAATTTTTCTTACACAGAAGGACTGAAGACCAACCCAATATCCTAAAACTTGGATATACTGCACAAGAAAATGAGAATGGGAATAAATATGCTCAAAATGGAGGTGGGTGGAGTGTTAATAGCTAGTTACCTTTCTGCAGATGAAATCAGCAAATGCAGGTGTGCCTTAATTTTGAAATGCTATACTCAGATGACTAATTGTATTGTCTTGGAAAACTCAATTGAGTTTCCATAAAATGAAACTAACACCTGCTGTGCAAGAAGAGTGAAAGACTAAGTCATGGCACTGGTGTGTGAGGTATATCATAGTGGAGAATAGCTGCAGAAAAGATAGGTTATATGTTGAATGTTGACAAAAAGATTTCCCTAGCATAACCTTGTCGTCCACACCGTACTTGCATCTCCATACAAAATAACTCCCCCTTCAAACTTTAAGCATCATGACTTTGAAGGCAGTGTTAAGTCTTTTGACCAACAAACTGTCTTGCTCCTTTGGAAATAAAGATTTAAGAAAGTGTTGATGGATACCTTCCTGGAGCAGATATTTTGTGTTTTAAAAGAATTTACCTTTTACTCTTTGCTTTCCTGTTGTATTATCACACACTGATAAAGCCAGTTGTGGCGTGCTTTTGTATCGCTGTGCTCCTTTCTGTAAACATGCACTTATCAGAAACCAAGCAGCTTTATTTTATGAAGACTGAACTTTCTGATCTTTGTGCAGAAGTTTTTTTCAGAAGAGGCACTTTTTTTCTACCTCAGAAAATACCACTTCCGTTTTTTGTTATTTTTTCTTCCTCTGCAGTCAGACCCTCACCATCTTGCTGAAGTGAGGTTCACACAGTGCCTAACAGTGCAGCCCCAGACTGCAGCACTAAAACGTTCCACAGAAAAATGATGAGAGAGTCCCCATGTCCTGGGTTCAGCAGTAGCAGTCATTTTTTGTTCTTAGTAGCTGGTGCAGCACTATGTTTTGACTTTCGGCCT
>JAVHNF010022394.1:2181-13573 GCA_034783455.1 Micropsitta finschii | reverse complement strand
TGTTTTGACTTCTCTTTCCAAATAACTTTTCCTTCCAGGGTTACATGTAAACTATGAGTTTATTTTGTCATTACTATTATTTATTACTATTATTTTTTAGAGACATACACATTGCAGAAGGAGCAAAGAACTGTGAAGGCTGGAAGAACCAGGCAAATACCCTGCTCATCTTCAGAACTTCAACCTCTCTTCAGTTAATGATATCTGCTTTGTAGCATGTAACTTTTTCTGCCAGCTTCTATACCAGCAGCCTTTTAAGCAGTCTCCTTCCTCAAACACTGTCTCTACTTGGAACAGTTCTTCCCTAAGATTGTTTTGGTTTTGTTTTCTAAAGCTCTTATAGATATTTATAATCACAAACACAACAAAACACCACCTCAGTGCTTCTCTCATCCAATGTAGCTCTTTCCACAACACCCCGCAGTGCAATCAAGCGAAGTAAAAGCGTAAGCTGAAAGCACTAGGAGAGAAATGATTCCCTTCCACTGCCTCTACACAGAAAGTTCAGTTTTTATTAGACTGATGATTCTTGAATCTGTATCCTGCTGTCCAGATCAGATCAATCCCTGAAAAACATCACATGGAGAAAGAGACAGCAGAGCCTGACAGAAGATAGGTATTTTTGCATCTATAAAGCACATCACATCATTGCATGGTTTTAAGAGCAGTATCTATACCTTGACTGAACTCTAACTTTAGAACTCAAATACTAGCAAAGCTCATATTTGCCAGGGGAAGGCTTCGTTTAAGTCCCTAACCAACCTCAAGAAACCCTGCAAAAGCTCTCAAAGAGAAGGCATGTATAACAGAGGGGGAGGGGGGAAGGAGGAATTATGAAAGCATCTTTCTTTACACAGGGTTATTTTCCCCCTTTCCTTAAATATTCACAACTCAAATCTCCTTTTGCATCCGTAACATGTCACACGAACCAGAGGGTTTCATGCTAACTGGTATGTTTCTTGCGGATAAGGAGACAAAATACAAGGCTGCAGAAGAAACAGATTTAAGGTCTAAGAGCAAGATTACACTGATTGGGAATAAAAATCACTACACTTCTACTGGAATTAAACAAAAGCGAAAGAAACACTTACTGAGGACTGGTTACTAAGTTTCTTCATTATCATTCGAAGAGAAATAGTCCAGAACAGGTGATATGTATGTTTGCAAGTTCACTAGTTCACAACTCACACCCTTAAATCAAGTCCTTGGTATTATCAAAAGTATATACAGTAACAATTTCTCAAGAACTCAACTACTTAAATCCCAGTCAAATGAGCTTCAATGCCCCCCTGCACTGTCTACACTACAAAAGCACAATCTGTTGCAGGAAAAATCTTGAAGCCCTTCCCACGTAAGGGCTTTCAGTCACAGTGTCCAAAGTGAGAGGGCATCCAGTTTTTAACACTTCTAATCACATAGGTTTTTTTTTCTCTACTAAACTGAATGGCTCCATGGCTTTCCAGAAAATGTGGTATATAAACCTTTGAGAGAAGGAACTAGTGAGAAATTATAAAGCTTTCCCTTCAGAGTCTCTCTCTTCAATTACTGCTCAAAAATAGAAGAGCAATAGCTCTCCTCCTCTCCTGCAAAACCCTAATGTACACATGCAAACAAAACCTTACCAGGAAACCAGCATTAAATCCTCCTTAGTTTAGTATTAGTTCTAATATCAGCATCATCATAAGCCCTATGCCCTGATGAAATAATTTCTTTTATTCAACCCTACAGCAGCTGGAAGATGATGAAACTAACAGGAACAACAAAAAATCTAGGAGGAATTTAAATGCAATAATTGGGAGCTAAATACCTAATCTCTGCTAACTGCCTGCTGTGAAAAACAACCATAAATACTTGCAAGCATTTCTTTCCAAAGCAAAAAGCAATCCCAGTACATAGGAATAGCATGTGAAAGTGAAGCCCTCAGGTACAAAACACATCCAACATGCTCATTACAGAAACTTCAAAAGCAAACAATCATTTCTCATAAAAGGCTAGGATGGCCAACAACCACCCAAGATTTAACTACCAAGCCCAATTAACACCAAATAAAACTGCGTAGGCTAAACACACAGAGTTGAAGATATAACACACAACATTAGGTCACACTGATGAAAAATTTGACAGGGTTTGCTCCCTCCTGGGGTCTCAAATGCCGCCTTTGGGCTTCACTGCGAGCACAATGCTCCGGCAAAAGTCAAAAGGTAGAAAAATCTCCACACTTTTTGACGAATTAACACATTTCAGAAACAAGAAAACCTATGCAAAACAATAAAGAAAGTCCATAGGATAGGAAAAGGGCGTTGAGCAAGGTCTGCTTCTTCCTGCAACAAGAAGGAATAAAGGGCAACAGGATTAAACCCTTTCTTTATACTACTGCTCTGAACATCCGCTGCTTTTTGGGATGACTTGAAGAGGGGAAGCAGAGATGAACCTGCAAGCACCACTTCCCAGGAGAGGTCAATGAGTGCGCGACTCAGTGCTCAAGGACTAACAGTGCTCCCTACAAGTCAGCAGTACATTGCTTTCTGTTAGACAGCCCTGGCTTCAGCTGAAGACAAATTTTGGTGGTTTTCTTAAGAAAATGAAAACCAAACGTGACTCCTAGGTCACTATGTCCCTAAAAAGCAGAACAACGTGGCCTCAAATTATGAATTTTAGAACCAATTCCTTTTTCGTTGGCTAAAGATACAACAGTGCAAGGACAAGCACTCTCCAAGCCAAAATGAACTTAAGTAGTAGTATTTACTGGCAAATTAGACTCACCACCACCGTCATCCTTTAAATTTCTATGCAAGACAATTAGTGGCTTCTTGAGGTACATAAATGGAGAAGAACTAAGTCAAGTAAACACCCACAACGAGCTTTTAACATCTGGACTTCAAAGATACAAACCCTCAAAACATTACAAGCAGGTTATTCATACAAGATGATTAACATTTTGGAGAAAAGACGTACGACTAAAGATGACTGTAAAGATGACCATAAAGGTGACCATATGTAACACTCACTCCTCATTTTCACTCATGAGGTATACAATAAGCTGGCACCCATAAGGTAAATCAAAACCTGCAGCAAAGCTACAGGCGAGTAAGCAAACTGACGCTGTACCGCAGAAGCTACCCAAAATGATGACTAAATCATAGAAGCTAAACTGCTAGCACCTCTTCTACTTAAAATGTCTCAGTTCTAGACCATCTGAAATCACCTTTTGCTCTTCCTAAAGGCAATTTCAATATTGCTCATTTTTCATTAGCTTACGCCACTGCCCTCCCCAAATATAAACATGCAGCAACAGAAGAAGGTATTAAAATTTTGAGCCTTCTCTTGCCAAAAAAATATCTTTAACTCAATTTTTTTCTATAGCATATTGACATGTACAGGACAACACTAAATTTTTCAGAGATGCCTCTATTCATTATCATGGCCTGCCTCATACAATTTGATGCACAAAGTGCTGAAACCAGGTAGTCCATCACAGAGACCTGCGATTGATTGAAACAAGCTCTGATTTTATGCTGCAAATTTCCTCTTAAGTCCTCTGCAGAAAAGTGAATTTCCATTCTATGCCTGCAAACCAACAAAGGAAGAATATTCTTCTGTTATTGTCTACTGCTTAATTTCTGTATTACGTATCATTCTGACCTTCAAAGTTCTGAATTTCCAAGTTTTATAAAAGCTCTGCTTTCCCAACATACATCCAGGAAAAAGCTCTCTTGAATGAAACTTTACCATTATTCAGTTAACCCTGGAATAATGAAAATGCCTTCTTTAAAGTTGTGGGAGTTCTGTTCAGGGGAAAGTATAAAAGCTATCTTTCACATTTCAAGCACTGCGGGATTATTTGCAGTGCCAAAAAACCAAGTTAATTTCAAATACCATGTGCAATTAAACAAAAAAGATCAAGGCAAAAGGGTTTATCTACATGGTGAATGGTTTGCAAAAGCTCTACTGTGGAACAGTCTGTGCAGTTTGATCCAAAACTGGATTAACAAAATGGTCATGTATTTTAGAACCAATTCCCTCATACTTACCAAGGCTGCTTTTCATTAGTGAGACTCTCTTGCTATACAGTGTTGTGTTTTGAGAAGCATAGACCCTTCTGTCAAATATCAGATCAGAAATTCTAAAAGCAGAATTTTATGAGGAACTGCTTGAATTTACCAAGCTGAAGCTCTCTACTCTATCATAATCATTATGACAGTTTTACAATGAAGATGAAGTTTATTTGCCACCAACATTAGCAGGACAAATTTATTTATAACAAATGCTTTAAAATGTACTGATAAAAATGCCTATTGATACTGTCAGAGCCGCTTGCAATTTGACAGATCAAATCTTATTTTCATTCTTAAACCCCATGAAGAAATGGTATCACCAACTTGCATTCTGTAGTGAGCAAATTGATTAATCCTCCTCTATAGAAATCTCAACTCTTGATTACACCTATCAGACGTTAAGCAGCATTATTCTAGAGTGACAACACTTGACAAATTCCCAAACCATTTCTCTCAGCCTTTGTGGCCCTGCTAGCTTGTATTAACCCTGATGAAAAATTAATTTTCCTTATCTTCTGCTAAACCCCAAAATCCAAATCCACCAAACTGGCAACTCTTTCTGTAAAGGTATTATGAAAACCTCTAAAAGATTAATTGCATGTCTTCAGGTGACATTAAATTAATTTCTGTACTCGTGACAGACATTTGATACTCCGTACTGAGAGGACAGATAACATTGTCAGGATACACAGAAGGACAGTGGTGCAGTGTCCCAGGGCAGCCTCTTATGAATTCTCCTTTCGATAAGGCCATACTTCACTGTCATTGGCACTGTTAGTGATCTTGCAGCCCATAGACCTCACTGCACAGGTTTCTATTAACTACGACAATGCTGTGTCTATCCATGTAATCTTTATAAAGCTAATTCAAAATCACCCAATAGTAAAGGGATGTGCATGCTGGATAAAACACTTAAAGGAAATAAACTCTGGTTGATTTGTGTAAAAATGAAAAGCAAAATGTTTTCATCTTTTCTTCGATACACTGTAACTCAAATTCTCTGCAGCAAGGCTTAAATCTTGCAGGAAAATCCCAATCCAAATGTCCTGTAATTGATTTTCTTTAAGAAATGAGAAACCCCTCATCTGTTACTAGTTTAAGTCAGTATTTCTAGAAATTAGTACCTCTACAGTATCACAGTAGTGAAGAAGGGAAAAAAAACCCCATCCTATAGCTTATTAAATTCATCTTCATTTCAAGGACAAGAGAAACTACTATTCATCAGCTATATAGGTTGTCATATGTAACCTTGTATTTTACTGAGACTGACTACAGTAAAAAGGACAGATGCCTACACAGACAACTGTGTTCCTCATGTAAGAGAGGAAAAAAAACCCCAACATTTAAAGCAAGAAGGACTATCATCTAATATACATGAATGTTTTTCTCATTACAATTATCAGGAAAAAGTATTAAAGACAAACCTTTAATAATATGCTATTTCTCTTCGACTGGTGCTCCAAATGCTCTACCACTTTGATATGGCTAGTTGACAGTTGGGGGGAAGTGGGAATAGGAAGCCTAATCACTTGCCAAATATTCCACAACCAAGTGACATGACCAAGCACTGTTTCTGAACAGCTGAAGATTTTCTTTTCAATCTGTCAAATGACACTGAGAAACACCTGGAGACTTTTTTTTAAAGGCCTTTTAAGACATTTAAAAGTATCTTTTTAAGTTTAAGAATAACAATACTTAAGGAAACTCCTGCTCTCCAGCCAGGCTAGAATACACTGTCAACAGACAACTCAACATTAACAACCAGTTTAAGACATACTAATGGTCTAGTTTTGGCTCAAGGTACACACAGAAATAAGCCACATCAGACTACAGAAAGCAGAAGAACCACCAAAGCATTCCCCATCCACACCAGAAAAAGAAAAGATATTTCTGGTGCTAGCCAGTGAATTACAAGTTATTTTCCCAGCCTAGAACTTTTCCATGGAGCTAACTTACCTTAAACAAGAGCACCCAGACTATGCAATAAATAAATAAAGTGCAGAAAATAGCTCCCTTCCTGTGACAAAAAGACAGTGGTACACTTCAGTGCGCCACGATGTGATGAAGACTATCTTCTGCACCTAATGGTGTATGAAAAGTCAGAACAGCAAGAAGAAAACATCATGTAGAAAAAAACAGCCAATTCCATTTAATCTCATGTACTAATAGAATTCTTACCTCAAGTATCTCCTCAACTGCCCGAGAGGAAAATTAAGGTTAAAATGATGCTAGAGAACCCAAGTCATAGCCATGCTACACTGAAGTTTCACCAGGAGTTACAGAAACACAACTAATCAGATGTTGAATCACAACTACATGTTTTTCTAACACAACCACCCACCAGTTCATTATGTAAAAAAAAAAAAATGAATCCTGTGTCAAAGCTATAGGAAAATCAGAAGTTTAGGACTGGATATGTATAATACTCTGAGAAGTAGCTTCATTTGTATGTTGCTGTCTGCAAAGTATGTAATGCAATGTAATGCCAATAAACATGGTTTTGAGCAAGTTTCCTGGCTCCTTCTCCAGGCAATTTGAGTGGCACACAGGGGAATCACCAGGAGAAAAGACTCCTGCTGGAAAATATCAGCAATTCAAAACTTCTGACAGCCTAAAGCTGTCAAAGAAGGAGTACTTCCCAGCTAGATACCAGCCCAGAAAGCCAGTACTGGATATCAGAAACCATCATGATTAAGAGTTTGCCTTCTGTCACGTTTATTTTTTCTGGTTTATGTTCCTTGAAGCTTGAACTAATAGCATCAAATCCTTCTGGTGTGCTCCCCTAAACTCCTTGTACGGTCTTGACAGACAACCCATATTACCTCCTGCCCCAACCACTTATAGTATTAGGATTCTCCCATACCTCTGTACGCTGGTCCATTCCAACTGGTCAAACCTGAAATACCATTTAACAAAGGCATTTGTGACTTCTGGAAAGAGTAAATTTGAACTGGACAAATCCACATGCTTCCCCCAGTTAAGAGACTGTGTTCAATTAGTTTTCATTTCAAAACTAGTTCTTTTTGTTATTGTTAAGGTTTAAGCCCAGCTGGCAACCCAGAAATCACGCAGCCGTTCGCTCACTCCCCCCTTCCTCCCTCCACACTGCCAGCTCCTCAGTGGCTCTGCAGCCTCTCAGGGCTGGAGCTGGCCCTACAGTGCTGGCCCCACAGCTGCTCCCCCTCCATCTCTGGGGCAGAAACCCAAGGCCCTTTTGCTGCCCTTCAAAGCAAAACCCCTCCCTGAGGTGGACAACTTTGTACCACAGCCTCCTGCTCTCCAGACCCCGGAGCAGCTCCCTTCCTCCCTGCTTTCATCAGCCTCTCACTTCTCCTTCCTCCATCCTGTCTGGCCACCTCCTTGCTGGCAGCTCCACATCCGGATGCGTGTTTGTGCCTCTCCACTCCAGCCCAGGAGCCCCTATGCTCTGAGGCTGGCTGCTTGCAGTGCTCCTGCTCCCCTCCACCCTTTTAAATCACAGCTGCCTTCCCGAGCTCTGAAAGCCTCACACTCCTTAAATCTGCCCTGGGTGATTTAGCAAGGACCCAGGACATGACTGACTCCCAGAAGCATGATACATGGCTATTGTAGGCATCTGGCAAGTACTTAAATCCCCAGGGTCCCTAAGCTCCCATGAGCTCAAAGCAGAGCATGTCCCCTCACCCGTCGCTAGGGCGCCAAGCTCTGCTTCAATCCGCTGCTGTGCTGCAGGGTCTGGTCCCAGCCCAAAGAGAAGAATTCCTCTTGGGCAACACCATAGGGGAAAGGGACTGGTCAAGAAGAGCCACAGGCTCTGGTGGGGAGCAGGGGCTTTTGTGTGACAGCCTGGGAGGTGGTGGCTCTGCTGATGACTGAAATGATGCTTTTGCCTGAATAGCAACTGGGACACTAAAGTAAACACTAGGAGCATGGGCTGCAGGCTCCGTCCCAAAGCACAGCAGTGTCCACCAGGCACTACTGGCATACACTGTGTGTTGTTGTGCTGCCTTGCTCAGGCTGTTGGTCGGTAAGGTCTGTTCCAGATGTGAGGGACCATGTTGGGGTTTAATGTTTAAATGTGGTTGTTTGACCCAGCTGGCCCTGGCTGCTGTGACAGAGCAGCACACTGGGGACTTGGACAAGGTCTGCATCCAGCTTCAGGACAGACACAGTGCTGGCAGCTGGCTGCCTTCATCCCTCCTGCTGGAAATCTCTCGCCCAGACCAGAATTTTGCTCTGTTCACCCTGGGAGTCAGTGATTTCCCTTAGCAACAACCTCCTCATCATCCTCCGCAGCACAAACTACATAATCACTTTGGGCAGGACTCACCCTGAACCCCTCATCCCCTGCACAGTGGTGCCTAGATGATGCCAAGTACTCTGTGCAGAATCACGACGCGTTGATCAGTGTTCTGGTGTAGTTTTGTAATACCTTAAGGCAGTTTCTTGCCCCGATGCAAGGCTTCTGAGGCAAGCTTCTCTTTTCTTCCTGCCTGGTGAGAAGTGACTTGCAGTGTTGTCACTTGGTGGATTTATGTGTGCCTCATTTTTGCTCGTAGCGGGTGTGCTCCGCAGCATCTTACCCAGGAGGTTCTATGAGTCCTCCTCCTGCTCCACCAAGGTCCTCACAGGATGCTGAGCTGCTCTGGGGCTGCTATCCCCTCTCTGCACACACACCAGGCTGCCACCCTGGTCCACACAGAGTCCCTTCTCTCCTAGGCTGTCCTTCTGGCCTTGGCCAAGGTTATTCAGTGGTGCTGGTGACCACAGCACATTTAACTGCGGGCTTGTGTGACCAGAGGCACTGACCTGCTGTAAAAGGTGGTGGTGGCTGCCGCACATGGAATAGCAATGGTAGGGCCTGCTCGGACCCTATCCCGGCAGCTCCATTTTGGCTTGGTGCAGGAAGCAGAGCAGAGCTGTGGCTGCTGTGGCGCTTGTAGCCCCGCTGGATAAAGAACACAACGCGCTGAGCACTGGGTGTTATTCAGACCATTATTTCCATCTTGGCGTGGCCCCGTTTGCCTGCTCCCATGCTCCAGCACGCTGTAGCTTCAGGGATCTTTCCATTAAAAAAAAACCCAAAGAAGTAATTGCAAAGCAGATGGAGCAATTTCTTTCCTTTTTTCCTTTTTTTTCCTTTTTTTTTTTCCTTTTTTTTTTCCTTTTTTTTTTTTTTTTTTTTTTTTTTTTAACATATATTGAAGTTAAATCAGACCTTTGGCTAGGAAAGACCACTGGGGACTATTTCAGTCTGGGGTTCACCAGGGCAGTGATCTCTGGACTTCATTCTTACAAAGAGTATAGCCAAGCTCACAGTCAACTCTCTTCTGTACAAAATGTGCAGTGGAATTGATACGGTGTTTTTCTTGATGCTACTTCAAAAAAGTACTGCCAGCATACTAAAAAATTAAAATTAACTTTCGTTTTAAAAATTAAACCAATTTCACAATTGTTTGCTTTTATTTGTAGAATACCAGAGCTTTTTAAAACCGTTTGGATACATAAATATTCGTTGATAGTTCAGTTATTACTGGTTCCACAGCGAACATTGCCTGCTTGCATCTTACACAGCTTTGCTTGAAATTACGAGGGGTAAGTACACTGCTGGTACACTGGCACAAAATGATAACATATCCCCCAAATATTTAAAATCCAATGGGAACGTGGCTGTTCCTTCGATTTACCCAGTTTCGGTGGAGCTTGGCGCAAGGCTGAGTAACACATTCGTTTACAGCGTTTAAAAGCATTCGTTAAAATATTTACTTAATGGTCTAAGACAAAGCCTCAGAGCGTGCAAACTTTCCCAGGTCAGGCAAATGCATGTGGATAATTCGACAGAACGATTTAGAAGCAGAGAATCACTTGCAATTGAAACCGTGCATAGTTTCAGTACTCCCTTTGTGCATCTATTTAGGCGTATGCTTGAGATGAAAGGGCCGCGTGTCAGCCCGTATCTTACCCGTGCTTCCTGTCATCGTTTCTTTGCAATCTAATTCTGTTTTTTTTCTTTTAGCCTAGAAGTGTTTGGTACCAGTCTCTTGGCAAAAGAGCCTGAGGAATACAAGGGTAAAGAAATATGACCCAGCTGCTATGCACAATGAGGTTTGTAAGTCCTTGTATGGTATAAATAAGCATACTACACAGTTATTAGAAATTTGGCACTGTCCCTGTTTAGAAGACCAAGTCTGATGCTATGTAATTCCTCCCGAGCACATGCATAATTCAGTATCAGCACTCCATTCTTCCAGCCTTACTGCTGGATAAATTCGGCAGCTTTTTCTCAGTTTTCATCCATTCAAACTCTCCTCAGCAGTGTAAACCGGTGAGTTTCCGCTCAAGCCAATAAATCTATGCCAACCCACACGGCCGAGGCTCGGTCTTGACTTCACGGGGGCCGGGGTCGGACCCCGAACGGTTTCCCCGCAGCCCTCCGCATCGCACGGGTGCTCCGAGCAGCGGCCGCCGTCGGGTAGCCCGGTACCGTCGGATGCAGGTCCAGGGGCTCTCTTCTGCCCTCGTCTCCGTCGTGGTAGGCAGGTTTTCCTGGGGGAAGGGAACGAGGGAAAGGGAGCAGCGCTGGCCGCAAAGGCTGGAGAAGCAGTGGAGCATCCCCGCAGGTCTGAGCCCGCTCGGTGTTTCCCGGCCCGCAGACTCAGTGTAAATATTGGAGAAAAGCGACAGTAAACTTTTATTAATCGCCGGTGTTTAGGGCCAAGGCATGAGAGAGCTCGGTGACAGTGATGAGTGGTTTGGAGCTCTGGTCCCTGAAAGCAGGGCTTATCCTCCCCCTGCCTGCTCCTTTGACTCGGCGATGATGAGCCGTGAATAGGAGCCACCCTGCCGTCGGGGATCCGGCCGTTTATCTGCCGGGTGATGACAGTCGGGCTGGTTTCGAGCCTCGCCGTGCGTTGCCGAAGCCACCGGGAAAAGCTCAGAGCTGCCGCGGCAGGGGAGCTCCGTCTGGAAGAGCCGTTTCACTCCGTCCCAAGCAGGGGATGATGAAATCTGCTGCGGCTAAGGGGGCCCGGGGAACCCCGATGGCCAGAGCCCTCTGCGGGCAGGTGCTGCCCAGGGTTACGGCAAAGCAGAGCCGAACGCGGACAGCGTCGGCGGGGCCGCACGGGGGAAAGGGCAGGACACCGTAGCTTCGGCAGCCCCGTCCGCAGAGACGGGGAAGGGGTCGGGGCTGCTGGGAGGAGAGGAAGGCTTTGATTTTGCTTTAATTAAATCCTCCCCACCTGGGATGGCCTCCTCCACCTTTATATTTTCTTCTTCATCATTATTATTATTATTATTATTATTATTATTATTATTATTATTATTATTATTATTATTATTATTATTATTATTATTAT
>JAVHNF010022393.1:0-12323 GCA_034783455.1 Micropsitta finschii | reverse complement strand
TCCTTTCCAACCCTAACTCTTCGATGATTCTGTGATAACTCTATGAAAATACTGTGAGAGAGTGTACAGGTTAACAGAATAGCTCTACTGTATTTGATATAGTGATTTTCTCCACCAGCACAGTTGAAAAATTAGATAATTTCAGGTTTTTAGATAATTGTCTGATTGTTTTAGCACATTAGAAATGAACAGCCCCCAAAACTTAATTTCTTTATCTGCACCATAGTGTTATTTCAGGGGCATCTAATACTTCAAAGAGGCAAAGGGTGCCATCAGCTTAAGGGAAGAGTCTGCAGGAGCACAAAGGATAACCTGAGTGGAAAAGAACAGCAAGGAAGGGGAATTTGGGGTGACAACTGGACTGAGGAAGGAAGCCAGTGCCGGGGTGCAACAAGGACTTTTCCCTGTGTAGCTGGCTGTGGCCTCTTGTCAGTAGGAATAGGAAATCTCCACTCTGGTGGTTTTGGCTAGGAATATCTCTGTGATCTTCAGCCTCCTCAGAAATCCCTCATTTTTCAGTACATCTTTGGCCTGGCGAGCTGGGAGCTGAAAGCATGCTGAAGGCTTTTCTTGTCCATGTCTACAGCAAAACATTGGCATTAGAGTAGGAGATGCCTGAGATGCCGCCAAGGTAAGACATGGTTGGCAAGAGGACATCCTGTCATTTTTATCCTCCTGTCAGTTTTATACTCTCTCAGCCAAATTATATCTTGGTGTGGTTCTTCTGGCTCTGGTATCCTTGTATACAAGAAATCTTGGTCCTTTGCCTAAAGAGAGGGGAAGGGCAAACATGAAGGGGAAAGAGAAGATTTTATCAGTGAAGATATATTCAAAGGTGGCAGTAAGTGGATGGGTGTGAGTTTAGTCCATCAGCCACAAGGCACTTGCCTTTTGTTGCTTCACTAAGAACACAAACACTTAAAGATAAGCAAAAAAAAAACCTCAACCAAACTGTTCCTTGTTTGAGCAAATGCCTCTTCCTGAGCCCTCCCCTCCTCCAAATGAGTTAAAATAAAGATCAGCTCTCACCCCCTTCCCAGCCAGCCCTTCACAAGCATGAGCAATGCTTGGTTTCTGCTGGATGTTCCCTCCTGACAGGATCTTCTGCTGCCACAGGTACAATCCATTGGTACAAATTACCTGAGTGGGCGGCAGATTCTTGGCTAGACAAAAGACTAGCCAAAGAATAAAAGGATCTTTTGTTTCACATGAGCCAGGGTGATGTGTGAACACTTTGGTATTGTGCTTCATTTAATAGTGAAAGCACAAGGAAATAATCCCTTGCTTTATGTGATGCACTATTTATTGTGATTCCAGGCAGACAGGGTTATTGAGGGGGAAAGGAAGAGAAAGGATGGAGAAGAACTAAAAGGAAGGAAAGGGGGGGGCAGGAAAAGCGGGGAACCAGAGTCACCACTTTTCAAGGTCTTCCCAGGCCAGACATTGTGCCCCTGCTCTTTCATCTCCTGTTCTTCCCCCACATTGTAGAATCACAGAATCACAGAATGGTTTGGGTTAGAAGGGACCTTAAAGCTCACCCAGTTCCAGCCCCCTGCCACGGGCAGGGACACCTTCCACTAGACCAGGTTGCTCCAAGCCCTGTCCAGCCTGGCCTTGAACACTGCCAGGGATGAGGCAGTCACAACTTCCTTGGGCAACCTGTGCCAGTGCCTCACCACTTTCACAGTAAAGAATTTCTTCTCTATATCTAACCTAAATCTCCCCTGTTTAAGTCTGAAGCCATTACCCCTTATCCTATCACTACAGTCCCTGATGAAGAGTCCCTCTCTGGCGTCCTTGTAGGATCCCTTCAGATACTAGAAGGTAACCTATGTGCACGCTGAATTTCAAGGACCATGGTGATGAGAGATCTTCAGAGACCTGGACCTAGCTGAACCCTTTAAATGAATGACCAAACTGTCAGGTGGAAGTGGCATACCTGCATTGATTCCTGCCATAGAAATATTGACACTTCCCAGTGTGGTTACTTCAATAAGCTGCCTCCTGTGTCACTGTATGTTTGTTGGCTGCATCTTTGAATTCTCAGTGGATATGCCTTTTTGCTGGAATGGCTGTCAAGTGAAGCTCCTTGAGTATTAACCTGTTGTTCTCCCTGTACAGGGACACAATGTGGAGGATTTTCACAGGCTCCCTCCTGGTGGAAGAGAAGTCCAGTGCGTTGCTCCATGACCTGAGAGAGATTGAGGCCTGGATATACCGGCTGCTACGCTCACCGATGCCTGTCGCTGGTCAGAAGCGGGTGGATGTGGAAGTGTTGCCACATGAGTTGCAGCCAGCTTTGACCTTTGCTCTTCCTGATCCATCCCGCTTCACCTTGGTGGATTTCCCATTACATCTGCCCTTGGAGTTGTTGGGAGTGGATGCCTGCCTGCAGGTGCTGACCTGCATCCTTCTGGAGCACAAGGTAAGAAAGGAAGAGGTGGTATTTGATAGGTATGTAGAAAGTTCTGTCCTTTTCAAAACCAGGTTAGGCTGGATGTGCAGAACAGCTGTCTCCTGGAATCAGTTTTTCTGTGGGGGAAAGGAATAGCTTCTTTTGAGGTTCCTGTTCTGAAAAGTTCTGCTCTTGCTCAAAAAAGCATCGGAAACTTGTTTTCAGAAGGGTCATCCAGTTCACAGCCCTCAAACCAGATGCCTGCAGGTTGTGATCTTTGCGTACCCATGGGGGAAGTATTACCGGTGAATGGTTGCTGCAGTGCTGATATGAGTTTCTTTGGTTGCAGGTTGTACTGCAGTCCCGAGATTACAATGCACTCTCAATGTCTGTGATGGCCTTTGTGGCTATGATCTACCCATTAGAGTACATGTTCCCAGTGATCCCTCTGCTTCCCACCTGCATGGCCTCTGCAGAACAGGTACATATTTTTCCTTTATTGGTCTTTTGCAAAAGATGTTTCTGTGACAGGAGCAGTCCTTCTTTCCTTCCCACTGGTTTCTCTTTGATTGCAGCCTTGCAAAGAATGTTCCTTGAGTACCACTATTGAACTCGTAGGTAACACCACTTATCCAGGATATCTTTAAAGCACGCTTAGCAAATTGTATGATTCAAAGCAGTAGCTCACAAGCAATGGACTGAAAGGCCATAGATCCACAAAATTATGATGATTCCCTGCCCCGCTCCTCCCAACAGAGTATTAAGAGTTGTTGGGGAGGGTCCAGAGTGATATTTAAGTACGCTTGAGAACCCTGAATTCAGCGCTTAGAAACTATGGCCTGCAATTTATTCTTCTCAGAAATACAAAGTGTTGAGTTACTTACACTGGGAGCTGTGTTTTGCCAGTAGTCAGCTCTCTGTAGGAGCTCATTATTTTGCTTGGAAAGATACAGTTCAGGCCACCTTACTACTGCAGTGCTATTGTGCAACTAATGCTGGAGGTTTGTTCCTGTATCATCCCTTGGGGGTGACCAAGTGCTCTAGATTTAAAGAATAAATTAGCCTCCCAAGCCACTGTTCTCAAGGTCCTACAGGCCTCATTGATTTAAACCTTTTCCTCTACCGATTCCCTTATCAGAAACAACCTGAATTTCCCCTGAGGTTTTCCGTATCCACGTGAAAAAGTGTGTCTGTTTCTTCTGCTTCCTAGAGATGTTACTGGTTTGAAACCAAATAACCATCCTAAGTGTAATGGTAAAGCCTTTGCCTGTAGTCTGTGCCTGTTTACAATGGCACAAACTCACTCTGAGCTGAGGGTATACTCATCTGTGACTTGTTGCTTCTCTCTGTTATCATATGCAGACCTCCTCCTTGATAAAGTCTCTTTTTCAGTTGCTTCTAGCCCCTACACCTTACATCATTGGTGTTCCAGCAAGTTTCTTCCTTTACAAACTGGATTTTAAAATGCCTGATGACGTATGGCTTATTGACCTAGATACGAACAGGGTAAGTGGTGCCCATAAAGATTTGTGGCTTTGCTTCCAGGGAACTGTGTACTTTCATCAATGTACCTATTGAGAATTTAAGAATGCTTGGCCTCAGCCTGCCTGTGCCATTCCTGTCTTAACCCTCAGAATTATGTTCCATGCTGTGTCTCAAGGTCCCCATTTCTTCTGCTTCTAAGGCATTCTTTCTTAGTTAATCTATCTGGCGATATTATTAGAAGATAAATCCTCAAACAAATTAGGAAGCTGTTGTCTTGAGTAATTGTGACCCTGTCTCGTATAGCCTTACCTAAGAAATCCAATCTGATAAGAGCCTTCCAGCAGCATTGGTTGTCATGATTCAAATATAACTATGTATCCTACTTTCTGCTGGGGCACAAGCAAGGCCCACGTTCAAGGGAAATGTGTATAACATCTTCTACTTGATGGAAAATCCAAAGGATGAGTGTGGGTTCAAACTTCTCTTTTTTTGTGGTAAATGATAAAGTAATTCCTCCATTTTTTTGTCGTGTCTTAAGCAGTAACAACCAAAAAAGCAGTGAAAATCAAAGTATTGATGCAGGTACCTATGTGTTGCTTGGCTTTTTTATTATTATTGTTATTAATTATTTTACTTTATGGCTTTCATTCGTCAGTCTCTGGAGTGGTGGAGATTCAGGAGATTCTGGTTTGGAAATGAAATGACTACAGCTGGGGAATTCTGAGTCTCTTGCTGTGCTTAATTCCAGGTGATTGTTCCCACAAATGCAGAATCCTTGCCAGCACTGCCAGAACCAGAAGCTTCAGAGCTGAAAAAGCACCTGAAACAGGTAAAACACTTTGGGGGAGAGGATTCAGATTCAGTAGGACTTAGCTGATGTTGTCTTACACAGCTCTGCAGCTGTACAGGACAAGGAATTTTCTGTCAACCTGTTTAAAATGCCTCTTTTGTATAGTTGCCCGTTAGAACATCCCCATGTTAGAATACAGCAGCATTTTGAGCTTGAAAAGCAGTATCAATTGATACAGATGTCGTGGTAGGTATGCAGTTGCTGCTTTTCTATGTTAATGGAAAGCATTAATTTGGAAAAATGAGTGCTCACTGAGGCTTTTAACTGCAGTTAATTTCTTAGCCAGGTAAGGGATAGTTTTAAATTCTCCTGGACACAACAGATTATCTTCTGGTTTTTACTGGTTTTTGGGGCTAACTTGTTTCCAGTTGGTGCAGAGTTCCAGATTCCTCCTTTACATTTGCCATGTGGGCTTTAAAGTCTGGCTTGATCACCAAGCTATGATCATCTTTGTTTCCCCTCCATTCATAGATCTGTGTGTGAGGTCTCAGTCTCTCGGGTCCTGCTAAGCCATTAATCAGCTTGGGTCATCCTGGCTGATTGTGTCAAGCAGGTTTTATCTCTTTATTTCTGTTTTCCTTATGCACGCTGCATGCAGTATCTAAAGGTAAAGTGTGTTACTAATGTGACGACTTCTGCTCTTTTCCTCTCCTTGTAGATCAGGAGAGCAAAGTGTGTAACCTCTGTGATAACGCCAGTACCTGCTGTCAGCACAGATGGAAGCCATGTGTTGCTTGGAGTTTTGTTAGATCCACCTTCCCATGACTTCTGCCTCACCCCCTTGCAGTCACTGTTCAGTAAAACTCTCATTAGGGCAGAGCTGGATATCAGAACAAATTGCAAATTCATTGAAAACATTTAAAATTCATCCAAATTCAGGTTTTATCTGTATGTATTCCTATAGAGATTATCATTAAGTATTGGTCGCTGGCAAAGAAGGAACGCTACTGGTTGCTGTACAAAGTACAGAAGACTAAACTGTGACACACATCACTAAGGTTAACACTGGTGTGCCTTTGGCTCTTAATGTCAACTAATAAAATTCAGGATAGCTGCTTTTAAACTGCAATAGAAAGTTCATCGCTGCATCAGGAAGGACAGCAGCCTTCCTACTACCCAAGTGGCCAGATGTGAATGTTTGGGGGTGGGGCAGTTAGATCTTTCTCCCCAGATGTACCTATTTTGTGGTCCCTTTTATTTCCTCTCATTTGTGATATTTGGTAGTAATAGAGGTTTTTTTTTTTCCTCCCATCTGTTTCTCTGTGGTCATGTGTTCGTCTTGGCTCTGATGGGCTGCTGCTGTTATCATATGATCTTCCATCTTGCCTCCAGTGTCTGGTTAGCATGACTGCAATCACTCAGAAACAGCTGCTCACTCCTGACAACAAGGTTCTTTATTTTATTCTTTTCCTCTCAATCTTCCATTTTACCCCTTTCCTTTTGGAATTTTTGGTTTTGTTTTGTTTCATATATTTATTTTTGAAATAAAAAGATGAAGAGTCAGTGGACCAATGAGAGAAATGAGGAAGATTTAGGATAGGTCTGGGTGTCCAGGACCTGATTTACCACATGTGCTGCTCCAGTGAATATCCTTGAAATTGTTATCAGGGTTGAAAAGGATGGTAGCTTTATGGAGAGATGAAGAACTCATTCAGGTGGGAAGTGGAGGTTTGCAGGGATACAGGCAGATACCTGTCTAAAGGTGTCTCGGCATTGTCCTGGGATATCAAACTTACTGGTTGAATGGTCAAGTTACAAAGCAAGTTTCAAGGACTCTGGGTCCCAAGATATATTCAAATTGCACATGGGAATAACTCTACAATGTTGTACACAGTGCCATCCTACTGGTAGTCTAATTTGAGCTATCTGTTTCCACATTGTGAGTGATGTAGCAAAGAATTTCTGTGCTACTCCTTGGCTTTCTCCAGTACTGTTTCAGCATTGAGGAGATTGTTTTGACAATCTACACAAAGGAGGGCTTGAAGATGTTTGTTGACTCAGCATAGGAGGTGGTTTAAGAAAAGCTAATAGGGCATGCACAGTTGTTGCAGTTGCCTATAGGGCAGGGTAGCTCTGATCTCTCTCTTGTTCCTTGAATAACTTTTCTTGTTGAATATGTGCATAATGTTGTCCTTTGTTAGGCACTGGCCAGCATGAGTCTGAATACTCAGCCCATTCTTAATCTAGAGAAGTTCCAAGAGGGACAGGAGATACCATTGCTGCTGGGAAGACCACAGAATGATTTGCAGTCTACTCCTTCCACAGAATTCAACCCTCTGATCTATGGAAATGATGTGGACTCTGTGGATGTGGCTACCAGGTGAGCCTGAACAGAAGGGTAGTGTTGAGTGTTCATAAAGTTTGCACATGAAGGCAGCACAGACATTTCTATGCGTCTTGTGGTGGAAGCAGTATCTTCCAGGTTCTACTTCCCATCAGGGGTAAAAAAGAGAAGTGTTTATCTCACATCTATTAACTGCATGAGCATAACTGTTTATCTTCAGAGGGGTGTTTTGTTTCTTGCATATTCCTATAGATCATCCACTTTACCTGGACTTGTTAGTCTGCTATTCAATCCTCAGCTTAAATCAGAAGCCTTGAACTACAAAAAAAAGCTCAGGACTTAATTGCCACCTCAGATAGTGGATAGGAGAGTGATACCCCTCATTGGGATATTGGGTCTTATTGTTGAGGTGGTGAATTAAACCAAAGTGATTTCTTGGTGGCTTTTTTTTTTCCTTCCTTTTTTTATTTCAAGACAACCATTTTCTAAGAAGACTGTCTTCTTTCCTGTTGCATTCTGTGTTTTTATCTGATACACTGTTCTCTGTTTTACTTTTAGGGTTGCCATGGTGAGATTCTTCAACTCACCAAATGTTTTGCAAGGTTTCCAGATGCATACTCGTACTCTTCGGCTCTTCCCACGACCAGTGGTGGCCTTCCAAGCAAATTCTTTCCTTGCCTCTAGGCCAAAGCAAACACCTTTTGCAGATAAGCTTTCCAGGACACAGGCAGTATAATACTTTGGGGAATGGTCACTCAACCCTACAAACTATGCTTTCCAGAGAATTCATAACAGTAAGTTTTGGTGTTGCCTTTCTTGCACTTGATTATAGTGCAGGAGCTTAAAAAGTAGATAGATTCTAGGGCAGGGCTTAGTTTTACACCATGTTATTCCTCCAGTGGAGGGAAATCCAGTTCAAGGAGCATTTTTATGTATGTCCTCATATGTTTCTACCAAGTTAGCCCAGCTGTTAGCCACTCACTCTTCCCATTAATTTTACCTCTTGTCTTGTTTGGTTACAGAGAAGTCTTGTAGGCTTCTTAGAGTAGACACTGTCTCTTCCTTTATGCAAGACTTAATAGGGGAGAGCCTCTGTGAATGAAGCCTTTGACACCAGTAAATGGGTTCAGTTAACTTTCTCCTTGTTTCTTGTGCAGACATGTTTGACCCAGCACTGATTGGTGACAAACCAAAGTGGTATGCTCACCAGCTGCAGCCCATCCACTATCGTGTCTATGACAGTAATTCACAGCTGGCTGAAGCACTGAATGTCCCAGCAGAGAAAGAAACAGATTCGGATCCCACTGATGACAGGTTAGTGAGGAGCATGACACAAGTCACACGGTAGTTACTTCATATTGCTGGGCCTCTCCTCCTACTTCTTGATTGCAGCCTTTTCCTTAGCCTGCCAGGACACTCTTTTATTTCTTCTTTCTGGGCAGAATACTGACACTGAAGTAAATTGTCCCACTGCTCTGTCATGACAGCAACCTCTCAACCCCTTTGTTAGTATCTTCTCAACCCTTTATATCATCTGATTCTCCATTTGTATTTTCTTCTTTTCTTTGCTATCTATATGCCATTTGACATTTGGTATTTCCTCCCACCCCACTGCTTTTTTCTTCCATGCTGTTCTATCTCTGGTTATTTCTACGGCAGTACTACAAGTACTCCCACCCATCCTAGCACTCTTTCAGATCTCTGCTCAGTGCACATAGTTATACAAAGCTTGTTAGTACTACCCACTGCCTGAGACCTCATTTGCTCAGTAAAATAAGAGTAAGTTGTTTTTTTTTTACAGTTGTTTTGGCCATATTTCCTAGAGTTTTACATCTAGTTTTGTTATTCTTAATTCTCTGCTAGCTTGTGAGCTCTTTCAGGCTGGGACTTGCACATCTTTTACCTTCTACACAGCACCCGTGGTCCTGACAGAGTGGGATTTTTCATCAGGATAAAAAGGGAATGCTCTGTCATTTCCAGTTCCCTTGAAGTTGACACACACACAAAGACCCTGCTCACTTTTGCTTGACCTCATTGACTTTGCTGAGAGCTTTTAAATGTCTTCCCATAATGTCTGTTCATTTACCTCAAAGCTACTTCATTTGCTCTGACCTTTCATGAAGCTGGCTTCTGACTCTGGCCAGAGATTTGTTTATAGAGACTGTAATATCATGAGATTTTTCAGAGGCCCATGCAAACACTGCTGATTCACACCTTTGAAACATCAGACCTGGCTGTTGCTGTTATGCTGCCACTCATCTCTCTCTCTTACCTGTTGTGGCAGTGGCAGTGACAGTGTCGACTATGACGACTCAAGTTCCTCCTACTCCTCCCTTGGTGACTTTGTCAGTGAGATGATGAAATGTGACATTAATGGTGATACCCCAAGTGAGTAACTTTGAACTTCACTTTCACAAGGTCCACGTAAGTCTCCTTGTCCCTGTCCATCTGCACTCTGGAAAAAATACCTCCCTTAATTCCCTGAATCAGATCAAAGTACTGTTCCATTGTAGTTTTGCTCTGAGGTGAAAGTGTCTTCTATACTCCTTCAATATTCAGAGGTAGGCTGAAAAAAGACATTTCTCCTGTTCATAAACATAAAATGTCCTCCTCCAAAGGGCAGTGGGAGGAGGAAGGACAGAAATAGGTGTTGCTGAACAAAACTGGCTCACTAGAACTGGAAATAACCTGCTGCTGCCAGTAAATAGTGTGGAATATGGGTAGCAGAGTACGAGCTTTCTTCTGCCCCCACATACTGGTTCTCAATTCTGGCTTTAATGAGTCACTGTGTCCTAGTGGGGACAGGAAAATGCATTCTCTGTGGCTTATATGAATGCTGCAGCAGTAGTTTCTCTTGTGAGAGTGGGAAACTCTCACTTAAGTAACTCTAGGAGTGCCAGTGCATTTCCTATGTCCCAAGGACAAGAGCTACTAATTATAACTTGCAACAAAAGATACTCTGCATGGACATAAGGACAAGATTTCTGTGGTTAGTGTAGTTAAACAGGTTCCCTGGATCACAGTACAATGTCAAGCCTTGGAGACTTTCAAAACTCAGTGGGACAAGGCCCAGAGTAACCTGCGCTAACTTTGAAGTTACTCTTGCTTTTAGCTGAGAGCTGGAACAGATGACCTCTAAAACCCCTTTACGACCTAAGTTTTTATGCAAGTCTGTTCTACTGGGCAGTCGTCTGCTGAGGAACTTTAGATGGGCAGAAGGCTAAGGAAGGTAATGTTCTTTAACACAAAATGCTGTGTTTGCAGATGTTGACCCCCTGACTCATGCAGCCCTTGGTGATGCCAGTGAAGTGGAATTTGATGATTTTCAAGAATATTCAGGAGATCTGGATGAACAGGCCATGGACAGTGAAAACTCCCAAGAGAACAACCAGCCTCGTTCAAGTTCAAGTACTACAGCCAGTAGCAGCCCCAGCACTGTCATCCATGGAGTGAATCATGTGCGTACTGAGATGAGTTCAGCCCCAAGATCAGAATATTAGGATATAAAGAATGGGAGGATGCACATGGTTCTTTCTGAGAAGGGCAAAACCTAGACTGTGAAACTATGCACAGATTAAATTGCATGCTCTTTCTGGACTTTCTGGGCAATGTGGAGTTTACTGGTACCCTCTTCTGCTGGGATAGAGCATTCCTGTACCTGAAGGTTCCCATGGATTAAAAAATGCAGCATTAACAGACCAGTGGTCCTGGTTGTGACTGCAGGAATTGCTTGTGCAGTCTGGAAAGACCTGATGTGTTAGAGGAACAGGGAGTGGGGTGGGGAAACACATAAATCTGTGGTCATTTAGGAAGAATGGGAGTTGTTTGCATAACCAGGAAGCAAGGTAATGGAGGGCTGTTATCCTGAGCTGAGACTTACCAGTATGATCTGTTTACAGGGGAGTAAGCCCATAGAATAATGCACAAATAATGCAGTGTATATGAAATCCTAGATTAAAGTTACAGAGAGTGGGGGTGGGGGCCCAGTAACAAATAGAAGAGACTGCAGACTTCCCAGTTTGAAATAATTGTTCTTGTCCTGCCCTTCAGTTGTATGGAACGCAAGTTAGTGAGCAGATCAGTGATTTGACTGGTCCAAAGGAGTCAGCAGATGCAGCAGAAATGGAAGAGAAGTTGGTTGCTGGATTTACAAACCATCTCCCTTCTTTGTCACTGCAACCAAGCTTTCCCAAGATAAGCTTGGATCGGCGGGAGAGCGACAGTGCAGCTGGCAGCACGAGCTCCTCAGAAGGGGTGGTGAGGAAGCGAGAGTATGACAATCCGTACTTTGAACCACAGTATGGTTTTCCTACAGAGGATGAAGATGATGAGCAGGAAGAAAGCTACACCCCAAGATTTAACCAGAATCTCAATGGAAGCAGGTGAGTCCTTCTTGTCTTCTGCCCTTCTGTATAGCACTGCTGCGGTTTCCATCTGCTTCATGCAGTTTAATGTTCATTTGTTCAAATGCCTTTTGCGTCTGAAATGTGTTGTTGGTAGCTTCCATTTAATACTGAAACCTCAAAGAAGTGGTAAATGCTCCATCTCTGGCAGTGTTCAAGGCCAGGCTGATCATAGCCTTGGGTGGCATGGTTTAGCGTGAGGTGTTCCTGCCCATGGCAGGGGGGCTGGAACTGGATGATCTTAAGGTCCTTTCCAACCCTAACTATTCTATGATTCTCTCACCCCTTCTGGTTTGAGTAAAGGCACATGCTCAGTTCCCTCAGTTCCTTGCTTTTATGTAAGCAGTAGGAGCTAACAGAATGCTGAAAAGTGATGTCGAATAAGACCAACATCCATCTCCCACAGTCATGCAATGTGTTGATTTAGGGTGGGAGGGGAGAAAGCTAATAACAGTTGTACTTAATTTCTTTACAGGTCTCAGAAGTTACTCCGTCCAAACAGTTTAAAACTGGCCAGTGATTCTGACGCAGATTCAGATTCCCGGGCCAGCTCCCCAAACTCAACTGTCTCTAACAACAGCAGTGAAGGTTTTGGGGGCATCATGTCTTTTGCAAGTAGGTACTCATGCATTTGTTAAGCTGTTTTATTTATTATATTAGAGTTTACAGAGAGATAGGATAGAGGGATAGCTACTCAAAAGAAAGATTTGGTTGTTGTGTTTTAAGCCCAGCCAGCAACTCAGAACCAAGCAGCTGCTTACTCACTCCCCTCCTTTTTCCCCCTCTCTCTTAGAGGGATGGGAAGGAGAATCGAAAGAATGTAACTTCTATGGGTTGAGATAAGAACAGTCCAGTAACTAAGGTATAACACAAAACCACTACTGCTACCACCAATAATAATAATGA
>JAVHNF010022384.1:673-23241 GCA_034783455.1 Micropsitta finschii | reverse complement strand
AAGTGCCCTTTGATCTTGTGTGGTCAGCCTCGGGGCACTACAGGAGAGATACTGAGAAGTGAAGTCTAAAAGCTGTTGAAAACAGCTGAGTAGAAAACAAATCACTCGGGCAAAGAAAGCATCGGTTTCAACATGAGTGAGTTTCATAAACTGAGATACTCTGCATGCATTCATTACCATGTGACAAGAAAGGACATGGTGCACGAGGTACACACAAGATGGTCATGTGAGATGAAGCCTGCTCAAGTTTTTTTTCCTTTCAAGGAGACATGAAAAGTGTTCCCAGGGCATGTGTTTCTGCCAGTCTCACTCAACTTTCCCTTGTCTGGGAAAGTGTGTCCTGGAAAATGTAATAGCCTGAAATGAACATTTTTCCCTTTGACTTGTTATTTGAAGTCAGATAAAGATTTTATTTCTAAGTAACATTACTGTTCAGCACTCAGGCATGTCCTGAGGAGGAATTGGTAATATTTTTTGGTGCCTCAGATGTGAGTGTTCCCTAATCTGCAGCAATGCAAAATTGCCTGTATGTGGTGGGAAGGAGGGCTCATTTTTCAGGCTGGTGGATGAGGAGTGCTCTTCTGTTCCATCCCACCGGCACCACTCTGATGAGCCCATCAGAGCACTGAAGATGTGTACAATGAATGCTAAGCACATCGTGCAAATAAGCACAATAATAATAATGTTGAAGATGGGAAATGAATAATTTCTCTAAATGAAGCTTGGGCAGGAATTCAGATAGAAAGTATGTAATTAAACCAAGCTGGAACTTGATCAAAATACTGAAATGGTACTAGGAAAAAAGAGAAAAGTTATTTAATGACTATTAGCAGGAAGAACCTTGGCTTTTTATTCCATCCAGAAAGAAGACAACTGCCAGCACCAGGAAAAGTCAGATTCCCAAGAGAATGTACCTGTTTCTCCCACATGATTTTCCCATGGAGAATTGCTATCTTGGGTGGCCAGGATAATGCCGATCAGTTCTGGAAGTGGAGTAGAGATTTGTGTGGGGCAGAGGCTTCTGGTTTGAGCCTGATAAGACAGTGGAAGGGCTGGAGGTAGATTTTAACACCTGATCCTACTCAAGTGGACAAAATGACTAAATGACTGCTTAAACAGTCCTGTCCCATCTGAACTCTGACCAGACTGGACCTCTGCTTGACTTGGACTCTCCACTACAAACATTACTTACAATCCTATGACAATCTGAGGAAGAAAGACGAGCAGCAAGGATCTTCACCCCATCACTAACCACAAAGGCACATTTACTACTATGTGACAAAGAGTAGAAACTGCTGCCGGCTTTATTGGCTAGTGATTGCCCCCTTTTCTACTCCCATGCCTAGAGGACAGAATAAATTATCCAGAGAGCACCTCTCTTAGCTGAAAAAGGGCTGAACTTTGGTTGTATATTTGTGGATCTCAGTGCACAATTAACCTGGCACAAGTCGCTGTGGCATAGTTCACTGTAAATCCTTACACAATAAATGGATTGTAATCACTACATTTCAGCGACTACTGAAAGGCAATTTGAAGACTAAATAAAGCAGGATGCGGAGATTTCAGATTATAGGTCTTTTGAAAAGGTTTGAGGCAAAAGGAGAATACCTACAGTGCTCTGCAATGCTTTGATGTGGCTTTGTGTGCTGACAGGGGATGATCATGCAGTACATGGCTACATGGGCTCATAGAGAAAAGGAAAGATCAAGCTTTTATTCCTGTGCTGGAGGCAAAGGAGCTGGAAATGTGTTGCCAGTCACATCATGGACCTGTGCTCATTAATGGGGAGTAAAAACCCCAAACCATTTCTTCCCCCAATTCCCATATGAAGGGGTAAGTTGCTTAAAGCATGGTGTTATTCCACAGCATGAGTGCCGTCTGGCTACTCATTTGACTCTCCTAAAACCAGGGTGTGACTCAGCTGTGCTCATGGCCACAGGCACCTTGATATCTATGTAAGACTGAAGCAGGCAAGGAAGAGTTTGTAGAGGAAAGCATCTTTGAATGCCACAAAGCCAAGTCCTCAGTGGTGGTAAGGTCAGTGCAGGAGCTTCTAGCAGCTGGCACTCTGCCCCTGGCTCCCAGGTGATGATGATATGGTGTGGTCCAAGGCTGTGTGACTGCCTATGCCTGCTGCTGTGCTAAGGCTGAGAGAAACTAAACCAGTGGGAGCAGAGCTTCTCAGCCTGGGACAACCCAACTGAGGAAATGGCAGCTCAGTACATGCCAATTACCTGGGGATCCCAGGGTGGGAGCAGAGAGAGTTTGATGTGGTGGCTTTCATGAGCTGATCTATAATTTAGGACCAGTGAGTGTGGGAGCATTGGGCTGTAACCTTCCCCCGAGTGACTGAGAGGAAGTCTATAATCCAAGCCATCCTCTGCTCCCCACTGAGCCTGTGTGATATGGGCTGCACTGGGGACTTAAGGTGCTATGAATCAGATTCAAACATGATTTAAGGTAATTTTCTTCTAATTCACAGTCAGGCAATGGAATGAATCTGTCTTCTGAGAATAAAAAGTATTAATAACTCCTTGAGACAGTTTGGAAGCAAATGAATACCTCCATTTTTTGGTAAATTTTGAGAGTGTTTTTTACTACATGGAGATGAAATCCATTAGCAGAACACATGAATTAAAACAAAAGCAGCTTATTTGTATTGTGATTAACCATTCCTGAGAGGAGAAGGCTCATCTAGTTGTGAATATGTGGCAACAAACCTTATAAATGGTGCAGTGTGGCTTAATCTTTGGGTTTTATGTTTCCACAAAATGGCTTTCATACAGAAACGTTTTCTTCTTACCTACAGCTGAAATTTGTCACCATGGTAACCTTCCAGATTTGGAGGGGCGGGGTGCTCTAGGCAAATATGTGGCCACAACCTCAGAAATTGTTATCCAAATTTGGAATAATTTCTCACCTTTTTCTTTAACATACATGAGGCTCTTACACACTGGGCAGCTGCTCAGGTAATCAGATCAGAGGGAGGCCATAAGGATTTAAACTCTTGTTTTCTTTCTTCAAAGGAGCAGTGTTTGGGGCAATTTTCTCCCTTATTCAACTGGCTCCACCCTTCCCCAGCTGCAGCTCCAAGCCAACTTGGCTCTCCTGCAGCTGCTGGCCGGTGCTCTGCTCCGCTCCAGTGCCTGCAGTGTCGCCCACTGTTGCTGAGGAAATACAGGAATCCTGAAGTGGGATCCCAGCAGCTCGGCCCTGGAGAATATGCTGTTCATCTACCGGCTTCAATATGCACATAGTTCTATAGTTCTATTTTGTTTTATTGTACGTGTCTGGGAGTGACTTGGGGCCTTAAACAGGTTAGTTTTATCGATTGTGAATTTTTTCTTTTGTACTTTTTAAGGGATAAAAAAATTATAGCAATGTGCGGTAAGACTTCCAAAAATAAGATTAAAGCCTTAGAGAACCCTCCCCCACAATACTGTGTCAATGCAATATTATTTGAAGGACATGTCATCATCTTGATCCTTTAACTTCTTATTTTCATTTCCCATTTTATGTGTCAAACTGCTTCCTACTGCTTGCCCATGTTCTCTTTCTGGCTTTTCGGTTGCAGGAAAAAGGAGGAGTTCATGATTAAAGCTCTGGACAAAGGCCGTGTAGAGTGAAGTTGCTATTAGTGAACTACTGGCTCTGCCACTAGCTCCTGAGGTAGATGTTGAGTCACTACATGTCTTTCTGCCTGAGGTCCTAGCCAGTAGACAACACATAGTCTTTCTTCTCGGCCTTTTGCTTTTTGTATGGGCATAAAGTGTGACAAGTGCTAGTGGCAGGAGTATTCTTTACCTGTGCAGTAGTGCCTTGATTTCATCTGAAGCTTCTTAGTGTAGCTATTAAATAACTAGTAAGTAGAAACTATTTGAGGGAGTGCAATAATAAGCAAAGTGGTGACCCTATCTATTTGTTTGCTTTTGAGAAGTTCCTGGCCTGCCACAGGAGCTATCAGTAAATAAATCCCTGTTATCTGAGTACACCCACTTCTTTTTTCTCCCTGTGACTGACATTTACATCTTCTTTTATTTTCCCTGTATGGTGGGGGAGCAATGATTCTGAAAGTTATCTGAAGTTTTTTTCAGGTCACTTAAGCTGTTTGCAGGCTCAGACTGGCATGTGCATCTTGTGTGCATCCAAATCATGTGTGTTTGCAGGAGACAGTATGCTTGTGTTTCTCCCACGACCCTGCTGGCTCATTAGTGTTATTTCTGGAGGTCTTGTTTCCACAGTAACAGGCAATTACCATTGTTCCTTGGACTGCCAAAGTTACCACCAGCAACGCAGAGGAAGATGCGTTATTCTCTATATTGGGATAAAATGCTTTCATATGTCTTGCTATTCACTGAATGCCAATCCTGACGCAGGTCCTGTGCAAATAGCACACTCCACCCCCTGCCAGTGCTGCTTTTGCTGGTATTAAGACATGCCAAATTCTGAAACGATCCAAAATGAACTCCTCTGGTCTGTGGCTACACTGGCAACGACAGGGTCAGGATTTCAGCGGCAGGATGACTGTACCAATGGTAGCTCTGGTAGGAATATAAATAGAATAGCTTGGAGGCAGTTCTTTTTGCATTTTGCTTAGCTCTATTCTAAGTAATGCTGGCTGGTGACGTCAATAAAATATACTGTCTTCACCCTATAGCTTCTACCAGTACAGCGGTGGAGCTCACAAAGAGGAGACTGGTGGTCTTATGCTATCAGGATGCCGAAGTGTCTGTATGTATGATGCCTTTATCATTCCCAAGGGGCAATGTGTGGCTTCTCCTTTCCCTTTTATCTTTACACTGCAAAAAGAGTGCTTCAGCCAGAATGGGTTTTAAACTCCAGAAAACGTATCCAGAATTTTATGTACGTATCAAAAGATTAGGCATCTGGGAAGCTGAAGGAAAATGAGCTTTTGTGGGCAAAAGAGGTGGGGTAATGAGGTGCTGGGGCACCTGGGTTAGGTTTCGTGACTTGGAGAGTTTTCATGGCTTTCAGTGACTCCAGTTTCCAAGTGTAGTCCATATTCTAAAAAGCTCTGGGGCCATGTTGTAAGCTCTGAGCTTGTCTTAACAGAGTTTTCTTGTGAATGGGTACATGTATGGATCTACATATAGTCATGCACTTGCCCAAATGACTTACAGGTTTTGGAAGAAGAACATAGACCCTAGCCTCCATAAACCAAAGCAGAGGGGACTGCAGGCAAGGAGTCTTGCTCCAAGGTAGCTGAAGAAAATAGGTCAAGAAAGGCATTATAAAACTGGGAAGGAACAGCTGTTCATCATGGAAACACTTGCACTAGAGATTTTTAAAATCTGGACTTATCAGAGAAAGTAGAGGACAGTTTCCTATCAGGCCAGTATATGAGGATGCCAGTAAGCCTTCTGCTTTGACAACTACCAACATGCTTTAGCTGCCCTTGAGGAAATAGAAATCCAAAGCAAAGTGCCTGTATCTCTTCTAGAAGCCAGCCTAAGTTTTACGTGTCTCTCAACTAGTAGGGATTGAAGTGTAGAAAGTCCTTCAGGTTTCTTGGGGGCTGACTATGGAGCAAAGGCAGTACTACAGAGAAAGGTTAGGAAGACATCCTTGGGCACGGGAGAGCAGTCCTACCTAATCCAACAAGCTTCTCTTCTCCTCTTTTGTGTTGCATCTCCTAACATTTTAGCATGGTCTGTATGACAGAAAGAAATAAAAAGGAAGATAATCTTATTTTCCACACATAAATCAGAATCTACTGTTTTAGGTGACAGCATACGAGGCTTGGGTGGTTCATAATAAGCCGGGGCTTGGTTTTGTATTGTAAGAAAATATTCCCATCTGGAAAACAAACCAAGCTTTTGCTCCTTATCTGTAAGCTTCAGGGCACCCACCGGCATCGCACATTTTTAGCCGGGGTGGTGTGCCGAGCTTGCCAGCAGACACTAGGTGGGAGCCTTGGGCTGCGGTTTTACCGCAGTTGCTGAAGGCAGAAAGAGCAGAATTGTGCTTTCAGAAGCGTGATCCTTTTATTTTCTTGCTGCTCTCACATGCTGGAAAGGAAAGTCTAAGCTTTGCAGATGCAGAATGAGATGAGCGGAGGAATAGAGGAGAAGTATCTGTTCCACCCCAGGTTCTACCTGCAACAGGATTTTGTGAGCAGGGCTGCGGTGGGAGTGTTGAAGCCTTCCTAGTTCGTGGGAGTGGTTAGGTTGCAAGATTGATTTAATTTTATCCTCATTTATATATCCTGATGATGATAATTTTGAGATCCCCATGAACACATATAAAAATATTAAAATTGAGAGGAAAGTGAGTACTGATGAGCTGATTTATCTAGCAACAAATGCTGGTAGAAGCAGCTAAGATGAAGTGCATGCTCTATTTGTGACGATTGCTATCAATAAGGCTTCCAGTCTTAAAGACGTTCCAAATAGGGAGATTTAAAGTTAGTACAAAGAATGAATCACAGGTTAAGTGAGAGCCAGATGAAACTTGAAATGTTCATTTTGAGAGAAATCTCAAAGTTCATGATTTCAAAGCTTCTTGTTGCTCTTAGTGATAAAAATACTGTTTTCAGTGTCTTCCTAAGAACCGAAAATTAAGAACCTTTCAATTAGGTACTTCTAGAAAAATAGCTGATTTTTCTTTTGAAAATTAGTTAGGTTTTGGTACTGCTTCACATGTCAGTTGTAATGCAGAGTTAGCTTATGCCGAATCAAGTCTCATATGAAGGCATGTTATGCAATCCTACCAGTAACATAGCATACTATGGATATCATAATTAAATATTCTGTTATATAATTTAGTACAGGTGATTTTTTTTTTTTATTATTATTTTCAAAACAAGAGATTTTTCTAGGAAGTAAAAAGTTTTCTATCAAAAGTGGCATCAGCCTTAATATTCTGTGCTGAATGAAGCCATTGAAATTTTTACACACTGAAGAAGAAATGTGCTGGGTACTAGTTAGGGACCAGTTGTTTTTATTACCCTATTTTATTACCCAATTTTATTACCCAATTTTAGACTATGGCAGGGTATTGAACACACAGATGTCTCTCATTATTAACTAGATAATATAAAACCAAAACAAGAATAGAATATGATAAAAAAATATAAGGTTGCTTTCAAAATTAGTGATTAATTTAAAAAAAAAACAAACCTGCCTTTTTTTTTTTTTTTTTTTTTTTCCTAAGGCGAACTTTTCAATACTGAAATTTTTGTTTGAGCCACCTTTTCCATAGGGATTTTTCATTTGTACTTACAATTTTGTGAAAAATGTTGATTTTATCATAATAGTATTTTCTGGTTGAAGACTGTTTCAATTAAAATTCTCTCACTAGTGTGAGCTGTTATAACACTCTCCTCCTCCACCCTCTGAGCTGTGGTAAAAGGGTGAATGCAGTTATTGATTTATCTTTCCTTATATTTTTTTTAGTGCAATGACTTCAAGAGTTTCATAGCTGTTCTACAGACAGATGCACAATTGTGAAACATCAATATGGACTGCAAATCTCTACTGTCAGTCAGCTCTTGTTCCTCTCTGCATAACGTAATCCCTATCTGCACAATGCCTGCACAGATACACATTTGGAAAGATGGTTTTTTTTGAGATTTTACTTGTTCTCATCTCTAGCAACATTATATGGAGTTTCAGTTCACAGTTCACTGTGTTCCCCCTCCTACCACTGAAATGCAGCCAACTCTGAGCTGCGGCTATTAAACATCACACAATCAACACCACAAAACAGATTGTGGAAAGCAAAGGAATTCAGAGAAAAGCAACAATTTGAGTGAGGACTGCAAGGGTTGTCTGGGAAGTGATAACAAAGGGTAATAGGGAATGAGTAGTGGTTAATAGTGATGCAGAATAGAAATCACCTTGATATTGAGGTGATAAGATGATACTAGCATACAAGGGAGAGCTTTTGAGGGTGGCACAAGAGATGTCACTAGGAGTAGTCAGATTTCAGCCAGGAAGACAAGCAGCTCAGCTTCCCTAACCACTGAGTTTTATCAGTGTCAAGAGTCCCAAGGAAAGGGCTGCAGGCATCATTGCTGGAGGATATTAAAACCAATCACAGTTTCAAGACAGGACAAGGCAGTATTAGGACAGGTGAACAAAACAAAATAAAGTAAATAGTCATATCTATCCCCACTTTGTATGAGTCTGAGGTAAGAGTCAGGAGAAAGAAAGCAAGGTCTGAAGGAACTTCATGTAGAAAGTTAGGAAAGAGCATGAACTGGCATGACAAGAGATGTCACATGGCAAGGAAGAGGATTTCAAAGACAGTGCTCATCTTTGACAACATGATGACCTTAGGGTAGGAAAGGAAGAAAATGGGGCAGTTGTGCAATGAATCAGAGGAAAGGAGAAATGTGTGTGAATGTACGTAGCTGTTTATGTGTGTGTGGCACAATAGGAATCCCATTGAAATTGGAAAAAATATTATAGATGTCTGCATCTCAGTTTGCCCAGACTGCTGGAAGAGGACACATTGGCACAAAACCTGCACATGAATTCTTGCTGCTTTAGGTAAAGTGATGAAGGGGGAAGGTTGCCAGACACTGTCACTGAGCGTTCAGTGGACAAATAAGAAGCAACTGCAAAAGTCTGTTTGCAACTCAAGTTGCATAGCAACACTAAATTGTCAGATTGCTGTAATGGCAGTCTCTTATCCCCCTTACTAGAGCCCTTTTTAGGAATCTTGCAGTATGATGTTACTAGCCCACTCCCAAGCTGGTTGTCTGTTGTCTAATCTTTATCTCTTGCTGAATGATGCCATGTAATTTGCTGCAAAGGTATCTTAAAGTAATACACCAGAGAGAAAGGTCCTTGAGGTTCCATCAACATAGGCCTTCGGAAGCAAAAGATATACCTATGCAGGATGGGGCAGGAGAGACAGGTCAGGGAGCACCAATATCCTCAAAGAAGTCTTAGTGTCTGACAAACTCAGCAGGATGTATGTTACCCCATCTTTTCTCTGAACTGAGTCTTCCTTGATCCAACTGGAAGGCTATTTTGAGGCGTGAGCCACAGTTGCTTATGTGTTTCAAACACTTCTGGTGCACACTTCTGTTTGATGGTTAGATCAGTCCTATGGACTATTGCTGCTGTGAAATCCTAACCTTCAGACAGCTGTTTCCTGCTTTTCAATGTAAACACCTTGTGAACTGTCTCCTGGTGGAGATGCTGAAGTACAAAAGCAGTCATGGCATCACCATCCTGTGATATTTTAGACACTGTCAGTATCTGAAAGAATACCTAGAAGTCTGCTTGTCTTGCAGGATGTTGCTAATATCCTGCACAATTTCTTTTCTGGATGTCTTGTATAGCACAGCATCCTCCTCCTTGTTTCATTCTAATGCTGCTTCTTTTGCTGGCACAAGATCCTGAAATGCCCTTGCCATCCCTTTGCAGCCAAGGCAATCAGGGTCAATGGATACCAAGGTGTAGCTAGAATTTTAAGGATGCAAATAACCTGAATGAACACCTTTACTGCAAACACCAGACTGACATGAACTGAGGACACAAGGTAGAGTGGAAATTAGCTAACAGACCTTTTGCATGTGTTGATGGGGAGAGTGGTCTGCGTAAGCAAGTAATTCTCATCGATATATCTCCTTTCTGAGGAGTTTCTGTTTGTAAACTATACCAGCTTTTTCAAGATCATCACTGCAAATTATGAACAACAAAACAGACCTCAAAAGGACAGGATGGACAGCCTGTCCCCTCTGTATAGAGTAATGGAATTATTCTGCTTCATTAAAACAACTGATGAGGAAACAAAGAGCCTCAAGATTCAGTTCCTCTATTTTTTCTGTGGCCAGAACCCAGAGCACACAAGTGGCATAACAGCTGGACTAGACATTACACTTACTTACTTGATATTAAGGGGATCAAGCTCAGACAAGGTCTAATACAGTAGGTGATAAGTACCCATTCATGATACTGCTAACAGATTCAATGACCATGGATTTACCCTTGACAAGTAACATCTCTGTAATGCAAAGTAGCTAAGCAGTCCTTACAAAGAAAGAACAAAAGGTGTTCATCTGACTTTCTCCTTTCTTCCTTTCAGTATCTCCATGAACAACTGCTGGATGGGACTCTCCAAAGAACTTATTTCTCTCTCCAGGAGAGTCTCCTTTTCTCTGACTGTGTTTTAGATTTATCTTGCTTCCCACTGAGGCTAAGGGGTTTGAGATCATTAGAGAGATAGCAGGTGTTGGAGTGGTCACCCACCAGTATTGTAGCTCAGTCATTCCGAGGACCACTATCAGGAATGATTTATCCAAGAGCTCTGCAGAGCAAATAGACTTTGATGCTTTGCAGCTGCTCTACATGTGTTTGTTGACAGCTCTGGCACTTCAGTGAAGAAGTCAGTCCTGAGTTTTAGGCTGTGTCACCCAGACTGGAGAGTTTTGTATCACCTTGCTGACATGGACTGTCTGGAGGTACAGATACAAGAACCTGTTCCATGGGGCTGCTTTACATTTGATAATTGTTATGGCTTTCTCTTTTTAACTTAGTCTTCTAGTTTATGGTGGAGATAGAGCTGAGGGTCCTCACTGGTGAGTGGAGGACTGTTTTATCAGACCTCAGACTACGGTCAGACCTCTTTAAAACTTCTCTCTATGTATGTCTATCAGTCTCATTCTGTGTGAGTTACTAAGTACCATCTTTGCAGTGCCTCAGCTTTATTTGACAATCCAAGTTTCCTGTGACCTTTTGAGGATAATGTTTGCAGGTTAAATGTGCTGAATAAGGACAAATGAGAAATGCAAAAGAAGTGAAAATGGGTTTTAAAGAAGATCATCTTCTGTCAGCATTGTTGGCATGTGTGCTCATTTCTCATAAACATTCAAAGGCTCAAGTTTCCTATACATGGAAAACAAATGTCAAGGCTGCACGTGACTACTTGTCATAAATTAATATTAAATGGCACACACACTTCATCTGGAAGTGCTTGTAGACTCCTTTTGTCAGAAAGCAGAATAAATAATAATCAGAATCACCACCTAGAGCTGATGATCTGCATATGCAGATATGAAAATGCCCTACAAGGAAGGTCAAGCCTCCAGTTTTGTAAATGGGACACAGTTCTTCAGTAAAGTCACTTGTCTGGTAGTCACAGAGCTTCCACTCCTCTACCTAACCCACAGAGGCAAGTGAGGATGCACATTTGATTATTTTCTCTTCCACCCTTGACTGCCCCTTTTGAAAGGAGTCACTCTCCCTTTCATTTACTGCTCACGGCATGAGGTTATCCGTCACTACCCAGCACAGGCTTCCTTCCATCCTGGCTGTGCATGTGTGCTTAGTGGAATGTATTTATTCTCTTCCTCCTTGCCTTGGAGTCATACCTTGCTGCTTTCCTTCAGGTGACTTCTGCTTCTGCCTTTGGTACCCCTCACTGCAAAGGATCTCTTTTCCCTTACATCTCTTCTGGGCTGGCCAGTTTCCTTGCAGAGCAGGCCTGACTGTGTGCTTGGGTATTCTGTATTTATTTTGTGCTATCATCCTTTTCCTTTTCAGAGGGATCTCTTGTCTTCCAGGGCTGTAAGAGGAAGATTTGTGGTTCTGAGTCCTCTTTATGCTTTCTTATGTGGGATTTCATCCTGACAGGCCCCCAAACTGTGCAGAGATGCAGGAGGGTTATAAGGTGAGTGTGTTTTTTCCTGTGAGGGCAGATTTTTAGAATGGGGTTTACAAGGTTACCTGTGAGGATGGGCTTGGTTGTGGTTTCAAAAAATGGAATTTAGTCAGAAGGGACTTGTTCAAAGTGTCAAAAGTAACATGTATCAGAAGAGGTCTGTCAGGAATACCTTTTCTTTGTGTCTCTCCAGAAACTAACAAAGGGACATTCAGAGAAAATTTGGCAATTTTCAGTTACTTCACACAGTGGTAATTACATCACCAGACATGTTGACACTGCATGATCTGGAGGCCACAAACCGAGGTGGAATATCTAAGTGGCTCTACAGAGTCAGCCAGTTTCCAAATTCCTAGGAATTAAATTTTTTCTTGAGCCTCCTTCTGTAGCTTCTTTTCAGGGCTTCAAGGGCATTACCAGCCCTGACTGTCCCTGCCCAACATCTCCTGGGTCTCCTTCCACCCTGCCCAGGTTCCAGGACCCCAGTTCAGCCTCCAGGTGCCATTAGTCCTTCAGTGACACTGTAGCAGGGCTACTCTCCAGTTCTCCACAGCCCTGGCCTGACCAGCCATGGGTCCTGCTGCATCATGGAGGTCCTGGTGCACCATGGAGGTCCCACTGCCCCCCTGACTGCCCTGCTCCCTGGATGGGATGGTGGGATTTTGTTGAGATGCTCCCAGCCCTCCCAGTGCCCTGACACTCTTTAAGCTGTTTGGTGTGGACTCTGCTAGACTCTGTTGGCTATGTCCTGCTCCATTTGTATGATTCCTCTTAAGCCCTGTACAGTCTATGCCATCACATGCCATAACCAGTAACATTTTTAGAATGGACAATTCTCATCCAATACACTGTGTTTATCTACAGCAAGAGTGTCAATGCCTGCCAGGATATAGAACTGACTGCAGAGACTGCAAATGTGATACTTGGACTAGTAAGTCATTTTACCAATGCATTTCCTCTTAAAAGTGATGATTGTTAGAAATCATTGATCTTTTTCTTGTCCTCTTAGTCCGACAATATCACAGCTCCAAGATGGGAAGCCTTGCTGTGTGAGCACAGATATACAGATCAATATCTGTTCTCACGGCAGCAAATGAAAATGAGTGGTACAAAGGTAGACTTGCACAATCCTGTTAGCAGAAACAGTTTGGAGGCAAGCATCAAATGTCATGGCAGTTGGAATGAAGAAAGTGAATAGATGCTTATGGCATCAATCTGCCTTGGTTTGGAGTTTAAAGTTTATTATTTTGGGGATAATTGCAACATTTCATTGCAAAATTTCTAGAATTTCTAGGGGGAAGGAGGGGAAGGATGCTAGAAATATCTGTTGAAATAGCTGTTTCTCAGTGTTTGGGTACATCCATTTCAGAAAAGCAGGTAGTCATTCAGAAGAGACTAAGGAACCCATGCTTCTGTGAACACATACTTCTGTGCATACTAAAACTGCAGGCTATGATATCTTTGCTCTAGATTTAGCAGCAGATAACACTGCAGCTCAACGGTCAGAGTCTCCAATACCAACATCCATTAACTGAAGTACAGCCTTGACACAGTCCAGGTAAATTTTGTTCTGGGTCTTCCATTGATGAGATATTTAAAAAAAAAGTGTTGTATTCATTGTGAGGACTTTTTTTTTTCTTTTCTTTTTGTACCACGCAGTGCAGAGAGATCATAGAAAACACAACTGTAGTAAAAAAAAATGGAAATAACCTTTCAGACCAAAGAGTTAAAAAGGTGTTGGTGTGCTGACATACATCACCTCATTATGTTGGGTTGTGGGAGGGGAGAGGGTTTCTTCCCCAAGTACAGAAAAGCCTTCTTCCTCTTTCCAATTTCAACGCCAGGGTCAAATTGACAGCTCAGCTGATTCGCACACTCACAGGGGGATGGCTGCGTTGCCTTGCTTGCACACTGCTTCATGATCTTGGCAAATATGGGACCTGACTGTGCATCAAGTCTGAGGAATCCCATAAGAAGTGTCCACAGCAAGGATTTAACCTGTGGTTAAAAGCCAGACATGGCTGCATCCCTATTAACCTCCTCTCTGTAAACCCCAAGAAGGTCCCCCAAATCTCTCCTCCCCAAACCTCCACCACTTTTCCTCTTTCTTTGATTTTTCAGCTAAAAATAGGGTGACAGAGGGACTGTGGGGTAAGCAGCTGGAGTAGAGCGGAGCCAGTTGCCATAGAAACCAATGAGCCACTTAGCAGCAGCACTTGCCTTCCTCCTTTGCCTGCGGATTTTTTTTCCTCTTGTTCGTGGAGGGCGGTGTGGGGGGAGTTGGAGGAGCCCCAAGTGTAGCCAGGAGCCAGCTCCCTTCCCCACGGCCACCCAGGATGCTAGCGCTCCCGCAAGGTCTGCCTCCCAAGAGAGGGAAGGGAGAGGGAGGATGGACGTCAGATGGAAGAAGGGTTTGGGTGCCACTGCTTGGACATATGCTGGGAGTCTCTCCCTCACCCTGGCATCTCATTTTCCTCTCATCCTATATGGTGCTCAGAGGGTGCCCTGCCCCAGATATTCAAAGAAGGCTCTTCAGTCCACTGGTGCCCTGCCCTGTCTTTAAAGGTGGCAAATAACAATGAAAGCAGGGTTTTACATATTTGACCGTGTGCTGTATTACACACTAGGCTTGAGAAGCCAAGACAGTAGTTTGGAGGTGAACACAAGGGTTAGAAGAAGAGAATGTTCCTTTTCTCTCAGGTCTTCCTTCCATCATGAAAAATTAACATTTGGGTGATTATTTAAAATAGATATCCAACCTACTTTTGGTTCACATGGGGCTAAGGTAGCTTTAATTTCACTGCATATACATTTCTCAGTGGGGAAAACCTATTTGCTTGGAAGATCTAAAGCTCTAAATGGGATACCTGAAACATATTAAGCTATAATTTGGTTATACCTGATACTGGTTTGCGGTGCTTGATATTCAGTCCATTTTTTCTTCTTATTATTCTTTTTTTCCCCCAAGACTGAAGAGACATGCATTGTTAGGTAGAACATATTTCACTAAGTTTATTTTTAAACTTAGAAAATATTATCACTAGCAAAAAAAGTACTAGATTGGCAGCTCTTGGAGAATGAAATCTTTCCTTCAGCCCTGGAGTGACAGAGGCAGTTTTGGTAAGACCCTCCCACACTGCTCCTCATCTGTGTGCTCCAAGTGTGGCTTCCTCCTAACCTGACTCATGTAAAAAGCCCCAGCTACTCACGCCTGGATGCAAACCCCAGGTGTGTGTTTGCAGGAACTATTTTCTTTCTTATGCTGTGCTATGTGGAAATAGTAGTTGCAAAGATAGATATGCATTAATGGGTGCTGCAAGCACAGTAAAGCTCTAACGATTTGCCAGCAGAACCATACTTGGTAAAGCTTGCTGATGTGCTTCTCCTTCGTGTCGTAGGTTACTAGCATTTCTGAAACATGGGAGAGAAAGTCTATGGGCTAGAAATCATGATAGATAAAATTGAAAACAGTTGCTGGAAATTTGGGCTGGATAGTTTTCTTTCTGGTGGTCTGAAACTGGGGTTTTGTGTTTAATTTCTCCTCTTGAAATGAATGGAAGACTGAAAGATAGTAAATGGCCTCACACAGCATTATGTGTAGAGAAGTGTAAATGTTAAGTAACGAGTCCTTATAACATACCTGCAAAGTCAAATGTATCATTTAACTTCTACTCATCAGAGAACGTAAGGCAAGACGTGTTAGGACAGGATCAAAGGTGTAGCCGAGCTGATGGGAAGACCTTCTTCTCCGAGAAATGGTCTGGCTATCTCAAGGGTGACATTTTCCAGCTGCTTAGAAGAGGTCAATGGGAAGTCCAGCTTTGACTCTTGGTGCTGACTCTTAGTATTACTCATCTGTATGACATCACGGAAGCCAGCAGGACATGCCTGTGCTCTAAAGAGCTGTGTGAGCACTTGTGCAGCTGGGTGGCTCCACTTCAGAGTTGTACAGACCCAATATAGGGAGCATGGCAGAAACACAGACTCATATTGCTGAGACAGGGTCATACTGTGTCCTGGTGTTGTCCTGGTTGGCACAGTAGTTGTTTTGCAGCCCTTCCCATCAAAATAATACAAAACTACATTGGGGTTTTCTTAATGTGTCACATCAGGGCCACTGGTTTAGTCACCCATGCTTTCTTTTCTCTCCTCATTTCTAACCAGAATCCTGTGCAGTCATTTCACATCTCACAGTTAACTTCTTTCCAAAATTTAACTGAGACTGTAGTGCAAAATTTGGATCTGAATTAAAGTACATTCCCAGATTTAGGCAGCTTGATCCAGGTTTGATGGTGGCCCATTTCTTGGTGAAAAGTGTAACAGCAGCCAAGTGTCTCTCTTGTATTTTATTAAGTTTCTTAATTTCATGGTGTGTTTTCTTTGTTTGTTGTAGTAGCCTGAAGTCATGCATCAGAACTCTTATTGTATTCATGAAAACATACCAAAGGCGAGCTTCACTGGCTAATTAAATCTTCTCTGTTGCACACAGGCATGACAAATATAGATTTTAAACAAACATAATTTGCTATTATAGAGCTGCTCCTATTCTGTTCACCTGATGTTATCAGAAGGGTCTGGTCCAGGAGGCAGGATGTGCTGAATGCAATGCAGGAGGTTGAAGGAGCAAAAATCTGGGGCAGGTGGGTACAAAAATAAAGGGGTCTTTGTACACAGAGGAATTCCTGTATGACTGCAGAAAAAAGATAAAGGTTACAAAGCAAATACTTCCATCAGAAAGATCAGAAGCTGCATGTCTTCTGTTCTCTTTAGGAGTCATTCAGAGCTGCAGCTTTTGGCTGCAGAAAGCAAGTGAGAGTTGGGATGAGAAGAACTGAACCCTACAGCAACAGCTTGTGGTGGAGGGGAAGAGAGAACTGTCGAGCACACTGAACATCAACAACAGATGGGTTTTTTTGCAAAACATGGCACCACAGTAAGACTGGGAAGGAAAAATGATGGCTTTCCATCTCAGCCTCAGAACATTCAGGAGGAATATATGTGTTCTTGATAGATTGAACTGAAAGGTAGGGATTGGTTCATGTCTCCTTCCTCTTCTCCCTCCTTCCTAAAGAAATCTTAGAATTTTTTCTCTACTTCTTCCGGGACCTTCATCTGTGCAGAAAATCCTATTTCCAGCCTCCAGGCAACTGAGAGTTTTGCAGCCTCCAGCCCCTAACCCTCCTCACTAGTGCCACTTTAGCTGATCTGATTTTGATGCCCTTTTCCTCAAGTCTACAAGCTGATGTCCATAAACTCCTGTCTAGAAGCACTGGTGAAGAGTATATGCTGGTAGATGGGGTATTCTGGGTTAGAAGAAGAGAACTGACTGGGGAAAAACTGTCCAGGTTGCATTCTTTGCAGGAATCAGGGCTGAGATGGCTTTGCCACCCAGCTGCTAGAAAGAAAACTCGTTGTTTTTCCATTGACTGAGCCTTAATGATGCTGGAAAACTCCCTAAAAATAATGAATATATTTATATATAAAATGATAATGTTCTTGTTAATATTTCCCTTTTCACCAATCATGTTGAGGTTACATTGAATTTGTTTTCATGGTATCTTTGGTTTTAATATAGAATTATTTTTTGCACTGGTTACAGTTCACTGCTGAAACAGCTAATGGGGAAAGCAATGAGAGAAGTGATGGTAACTTGAAGTTTGGTAAATCAGCCACTGTCCATACTGGGGCTAAGGGACCTCAGATTCATTTAGCTTTTTTCTCCATTAAGATGAACCTAATAAAGCTAATAAGTTTGTTTTCATTAGGATTAGATGCCAGTAAGGAAAAGGAAAGGTTTTATGCTTTCTTGTAAGTGCTGAAGAGCTACAGAGCTGGCTCTGGCATAAAACCTCTCTGGAGGAGAATGGATAAGGATGTTTCCATGCTCGCCATGTATTCAGGAGGACAGTGTGGCATCATATTACATCTGTTTTGTGTTTTAAGATTTCTTTACAACCTCGGAGTAGAATGTTATTCCCTGAAGAATGCAGTCCTACTGTTTAAGAAATGCTTTGGTTTAAAATATATTCCCTAGGAAATTCCGTTGCTGTGGAAAATGTGGGGCCTTGCCAGAAGCCCTCCTATGAGGACTGAAACCGATTCCCAGACAAATGGATGGACTCCATGGTATTAGATGCTTGGGGAATGGGTTCAACTCTGTTGCCCTTTTTGGTGAGATTGCAGCTGACAGTTCAGGCAGGAGGATATGTGCAGTGAGTAACGTGAAGTGGGATAATGCATGCAGAACACTGTGTGCTGGAAGACTTACATACGGCTCTTGCTCAAAATAGTGTCTTCAGACATAGACTGTGGAGTATGTGCATAATGGCTCTTTGCTGAAGTTTCTGTAATGTATAATCTTTGATGGGAAGTAGAGGCTTTCCTTCTGCACAAAACTGCATCTGCCATTGCAGGCTGCCGGGCATGTTCTGTGATAATGTGGTGTTATTGCATATGTAACTAGACATACTCCTGAAATGATGAAGATTTTTCCTTCGTTATGATCTGGTGTAACGACAATTCCTCACCTAAGTGTCAATCTCATCTACTTGCACTTCAATGGGAAAAGATCTGATTATTTGTTTAAAGGCAGCAAATATACTTTCTTCCTCTTTCCCCCTCTTGTTCTCAGATAATTCAGGCATAACATCTTTGCAATTATTTCCTGAGACTTGCTGGAATACTTTATCACTAGGACAAGGCACAGGTGTCTGCAGTCGTGCTTCAGAACCAAAGGAACTGCTTGAGACTTTGTTCATTTTGCAAACAAAACAAAGCCTGGATGCTTTCTGTTGTTCCCTTTTCTACGCTGTTAACTCTGGGTATTGTTCACTGTCAGTGCTAACAGAAAATAAATTTAAAATATGGCTCCTTTGAGCAGCTGATCAGAGAAGTTTAGAATGAGAGCCCTTTCTTAAATTTACTTACTGCAAACCATTCAGAGCTTGCTAGACCACGCTCTGTTCTTTACAGTACTTTGGATCATGACAGAAAGACACTGTAAACCTAAAATATTATTCTTAGCTCTGTCCTGTGTTCAAGCTGGTGATAATAGCAAGTGTCCTCTCATTTCATTGATGTACTTGTGAGATCCATCAATCAGGGCTGTGTCAGCTGCACAAGAGAGGGAGGGTGCAAGTGTGTTTATTTTTACTGTCAATTGTGTTTGCTAATGAGAGAGGAGTCCATTACTAGAGAGGGAGCCCATGTGAGTTAGTGACTGAGTCAATTCGTTAGCAAGCACTGGCTATAGTGCCAAGTATTGCTGGGGAGAACTGAAAATCCTAATTCCTCCACCCCCAGTTCCCCCCTGTGTAGCCTTTCACATTCACTCCTGATATTAACGGGAGATCACAGCTGCTGGGAAACTAGAAGATACAATTTTACAAATGGATGTTGTCTGATGTCAATGTTTCCTCCTCCCCTCCCTGAGCATCTGACATTTCTCAACCAAATGGACAGATGATAGAGAAAAACTGGGATTATTTCTTTATGTTCATAATAATAATGACTTATTTTCAAAGTGCTTCTGCTCAGTAAGGAGGGGGGATAGAATAGTGTTTATCCAGCTTGCATTTCCCATCTCATCTGCCAGTTCCACCCCACGGCATCCTCCTTTTTACACTTGATTGCCTCCTCTTTCTTCTTCCTTTTTACCACTTTTGATACCCTGCACATCATGTTGCTTTGGTGATGGACCCCTCACCTGAGATCAGACGTGGTCCTAGTCTGCTTTGGCTTTACAAACCATGCCTTCCTGCTTTCTAGTCTCTTTTCCTGAACTGCATGTTTTCCTGACCCAGCCTGTTCTCCACAGGGCAAATTTCTTACTACCTGGCAATACACGCTTCATTCCCACTAGAAACAACAGTGTGTGGTAGCTGCCTTTGGTGTGAGCAGTGTACTGGTACCTGCAAATGCTGGAGAGAAACAGAGTTCCTCATGCTGAGAGCTCTCCAAGCTTTCTGCCTCACTACTACTTAAAGCAGATGAAGCCTCATTTTGCATGAGGCAGGACATCATAGCCCTAAAAAGGGAGGAAATCAAGACAACCTCCAAAGCTCTGGGAAGAATTTGGGGCCATCTGGCAGACAGCATCTTCAGCTACAGTCTTTCAGGGAGGTGCTCATTCAGAACTGTCTCTGGTGGCAGAGCTCTGTCTGCAGAGCCACCAACACAGCTCCTGCTTTGTCTCCTTGTGCTGCTCATCCCACTGCTGGCCAAGTCTAGGCTGGGCTGTTTCTGTGGGGGTGAATCCTGAGGTGGTGTCATTGCATATAGGTCATGTGTGGGACCTGCATATACCAATTGTCTCAATTCTACCTCTAGAAAAAAACCTTATTCTTACTTCAGATCCTCTTTGTCCATTGCTACAACTTTTTTACATTTGCTCTCCCCTTCTTTCCAATGGGGCAATTTCCAAGTGATTCAAGAGCTGAGTTTTGCATTGTTTCTCTATTTCACACCCTTTCCTGGCCTTGCCTAGCCTGCCCACATGGATGGTCTGTTTGGAAAAGGTCCCCTCATCACCTTGTGCTATTTTTCTGTGGTCTGGGCCTGTGCTGCTTTACATCTCTGGCCAGGTCGTGTCTCTCAGCCATGACCCCTGTTTCACTTAACAGGTTTTTGTAGATTCTGAAAAAGACTAGAAAAGGTTTTTTTAACCTTGGAGAAAGGACAGTGAACCTCATGTCAGTGGACAATGGAGGGAGGAGGTGTTCTGTGCAGTGGTCCTCCCTAGTCACCTTTGAGGAAAATGGGTTGACTTTGTTTTGCCCACTCACTTTTAGCATTGTAGCACCAGGCTTGGAAAAGGGAAGAAGTGAGATTACAAACTCTTTTTTTTCCCGGGGCAAGAAAGAAGCAGGAAAATCTGAATGCAGCTGTGGTTGTGTTGTTTTACCCCATCCTATTCCACCTTGTTCCACCGCAACACAAGTGGTAGGTTTTGGTAGGGGTAGGAAAGCAAAGAAGAATCTTGGCAGGGTGTGACAAGGACTAAGGGGGAGAAGTGGGAAGTGACTCCTATGAGCTGGGATAATGGCAGGAAAGTTGGGGCTGAGAAGTGAATAATTCACTGTTGGTCTTGCAGATGAGGAAGTCTGTGGGGTGTGGGGAATCACCAGAGCTTGTGGGGAGGAGCTGGATTTTCTCCATCACTGAGTGGCCAGAGTCACTGCAGACATAATCAAAAATCACCATCTGATTTTGGGAATGCTGGTGACCTTGTGAATGTTACATGCTGGGGAGCTGGGAATAGGGTGCTCCAAAGGCAGTTCAAATGCAGTGGCATTTCCGGAGGAAAAAAATACGGAAATCTTGTAATGACTTTCTGGAGTCCAGGTCCCGGTTTGGTTTTTTTCACTCGAGGCTGGCTGACCTGGACTTACATAAACCTCTTTGCACCATGAATCCTCACAATAGCCCATTTGTAAGTTCCACTTCCCCACTACAAATGGAAACACTGTTCAACACAGGAGATCAAGGAACTTGCCTCTAGACCCAGGGTGAGGCAACTTTCTGATTCAGGCTCCTTTCTCTTATCTGTTATATCTCCTAGACCATAACCCACTTCCCACACCTTCCTTCATGTGTATCATCCTGGTTTCTTCTATTTACCTACCACAGTTACTGTGAAACCCTCCTCTAGTGTTGATTTAGCCATGTAGGAACAGTTTTCCTGCTTTTCTGCCTCAACTAATCGCTTTTTAAAACATTCAGCTGAAAGTGCATCCTCATAGCCTACGCTCTTGAATTTTTCTCTTCCTCTGCAATTATTTACCCCTCAAAAGTGGTTTTATTTAGCTACAGTATGTATATTAAATATGAAAATGTGGTTGACTTTTTTTGGAATAGTTATTATTGGATGATTTCAGATTGCATGATGAACATGAAGTAAATAAGTCTTGCTAAGTAGGTAGGCAATGGAAGAGTCAAAGGTCACTTCAATGCCTCTAACAAGCTCTAGGTGCCACAATCTTTGAGGATATAGGCTGCAGAATAAATTTGAGTTGTAATTTGCTAGTGGACATTTTCAGGTCTTTGTCTTTCTTTTGTAGTTTTTTTAGCTCCTAATTGTCACACACTTTGCTCCCAGCATAGTTTATGGCACAGCACACAAGGTAGGTTGAGGCAGTAAGAAGACTTGTATTCTGCAGAGGGGATTAAAAAGCAGTAATTTTTACCTATCTCTGTACATGAGTACAGAAACAAACCAAACTCCAGACTTGGAGCATATGCCTCCTAAATTCAAGATAGTTTAAAAACCTGCTCAGTTAAGCTTGATCTAAAATTTGCCAGAGCAGCCACACAAGCAAGGCTGGAACAGATAAAGAATGCTCCCTAATTAAAACTGGCTAACACTTCTATAATATTATCTGATGTTCTCTACTCTTTTCTGTGTTCTCTCAGAGTTACATGTGGTAAATCAATCATGACAAACACAAATATCTGTACTTTCTTTTATCCACAGCAACTGACGTATTTATATAGATTTGATGCTTCACAGCCACTGCAATGTGTCTAAGTTTTGCTGTTCCAATAAAGCATTCTCTGGCTTATTATGTAGCAATAACATTTTTCAACCCAATTTTCATTTCACTGAAGATGTGCCCAGAGAAGGACAGCTTTTAAAACTGCTGCAATCCTGGCTTTTTGAATAATTCCCAATGATTCCTGCTCATGTGAGGCCACATAAACCCCCTGAAAATGTAACACCCAAACCACTCTAAAGCATAAAAGGAGTGGGCAGCAGACCCCTGTGTCTGTTAGCAGCAGTGTGTGCACCACTGAGTTAGAATACTTCTATTTACTACAGTGCTACTTCATCTCAGGAATTAAGATAACCTGCTTTATTTTATATATATGGAACTAAATTACTTTTCAATCCCTTCTTTATTTTGCTCTTTAATTTTTATATTAACAACTGACCTGCT
>JAVHNF010022383.1:0-12581 GCA_034783455.1 Micropsitta finschii | reverse complement strand
AGCGGTGGCAGACCACGGCTGCAAATCACAGGGCCCCATAACCAGGCATCGAGCTGCCTCCCCTTCTCCCCACCTCCAGACAGAGATTGTCAACAGCGTAGGAATTAATCAAGTGTCCTACTGGCAAAGGAAAGTCCTTTCTTCCCCCTGCGTGGTATATAAAGGGATGGACGGGTGCGTTCTCCTCGTGCCATGGGTCCTCCTTTGCAGCTGAGATCCAGACCTTAGGAATATGCCGGTGCAGCCGTCCTATAAATGGGAGTGAATAGCCCAGTCCCTTTTAAGCTGTGTCATATCTCCCTGCGGGTCAGATCAGGCCACCGGTGCTTTCTTTTCCTGTCCGTCAAAGCTGGATCAATAGTGCCTCATGCTGCTGAGCTTTGCTATTGCTGCTGCTGTGAGGAGCTTCCCTGAGAAAGGCCACGTTGTTCACTCTGATTTCCACCCTTCGCTCAGTAAATCCACCCTGCAAAGTGCCTCTGTTGTTGTCAGCATCACTTGATTTGGCTCCAGCAGCTGTCCTTGCGAGGATGTCTCTGATGCCTGGCATCCTGAAGGGGAAAAGTCCCCCCTAAAAGACAGCAAAGGGAATATCCTCTTTCCTAAAAAGAAAAAGCATCTCTTTCCAGAGGAGCACCTCTCCATAGGAGACAGGATGGACTGGGTCATCCTGGAGAACAGAAGGCTCCTGAAGGAGAGACCTCAGAGCAGCTCCGTTCTCTCCTCAGGGATCCGGATCTCACCGGCGAGGACACGATCGTGGCGGAGGGCGGCGTTACCGGGGTTGAAGCGGTGCAGGCCGGGCCCCGGCAACCCACGTGCGCGCTGTGTCCCAGCGGGAGCTGCTGCTCCTGTGCTCCAAGGGGGGGTTTGAAGCACAACGAAGCCGCTGAGGCATTGGGTGAAGTAAAAGAAACCCGAAGTCGATTTAACCCCGCTGCATGGGGCAGCTTGAGGTGACCGTGGGGGAGCAGGGCTGTGGGGAGCTGAGGGGGCTTGCGGCGTGACCGCCGGTGCTACGTGTAGAGCTCATTGAAACGGTGTAAACACCGGTGCCCTCGGTGCTAACGAGCTTTTTGGTATGTAAGGTGCTCAGCTGATGCTCTTTTCCCAGCCTGAAGTCAACTTAAGCCCTTGTAACTGTTTCATGCTGTCTTAGGCCAGTTTATGAGCCTAAAGATTTTAATAAAGTTTTGAGAAGACTTGGCTTGGTTTGCTCCTGTTATTGACACATCCCTGGTCTATAAAACCAGACTGACTTTAAACTCTGTATTAGGGCACCTGGCTGAACATCTCTGCTCTCTTACCTGAAAGGGAACCAGAGCATCTTAATACGTGTGCTGCAGCTTAGCTGAGACCAGAACCTTTTAGAATCATGGAATCAACCAGGTTGGAAAAGCCCTTCAAGCTCACCCAGCCCAACCGTTCCCAGCCCTGCCAAGGTCACCCCTAACCCATGGCACTCTATCTAAACCTGCCCTGGTGCAGCTTGAGGCCGGTTCCTCTTGTCCCATCCCTTGGGAGCAGAGCCCAGCCCCTCCTGGCTCCATCCTCCTCTCAGGCACTTGTAGGGAGCGATCAAGTCCCCCCATAGCAGGCGCCTGCTGTCACCCTCCTCCCTCAGCGCCATCTTCCCGTGTCCCCCCCAGGCGGCGCAGGCCGGGCCGACCCCGCGGCTCCAGAAGGGGGGGGTTCTGCGGGCCCACGCCGTGTCCTGGCCCCGCTCCCCGCCCCGCAGCCCCGTCCCGCACCCACCTGCGAGGGCCCGATGTAATCGTCCAGGTCTGTGAGCTGCAGCACGCCGCTGAACGGGGACGCCATCGCGCCGGGCGCAGCCGGACGGGACCTGCCACGCTGCCGTAAAAGGGGAACATCCGCGCTGTCGTAAAAGGCGAGATGCCACACTGCCGGAAAGGACGGTGAGGCGGGAAGGCGCAATGGCGGGTGTCGGGGTGAGGCGGCCCGGCGCGGCTGACAGGGCAGGGCTTCCCTCAAGCAGGGTTTCTGGGGCGCGTTTGCTGACTCATAGGCTGCAGTGAATGTGTGTTAGGCTGAGGTAAGGTGTAGGTACTGCAGAGAGGGAGGTGTCATGGGCCTTTGCCTTGTAATCACTGTGAGGTTTCGTCCCCCGTCATATCTTGGCCTGCATCAAAGGAGCGTGAGCAGCAGGGCAAGGGAGGGGATTGCCCACAGAGGTGGTGGATGCCCCATCCCTGGAGACGTCCACTGCTGGGCAACCCGAGCTAGGTGAAGGTGTCCCTGCTCATTGCAAGATGTTAAAACTAGATGGGCTTGGGAGGTCCCTTCCAACCCACACCGTGCTTTGGGTCTGTAATTCATGTCGCAGGGTAAGTCCTCAAAACTCTTGAGCCTGTGGAGGTGGCCTGGGTACCTGTCACCCCTCTTGGGCCTGTTCTGCCGCCGGGGTGGCAGCAGGTGGGGCCGCTGCTCCCACAGCGTGAGGGTTCGAAGCTGTATCTCCTCCCTGCACAGCTTGTGCTCATGTGAATGCAGGGTGGTTTGTGTGTTAGAGGGTCAGAGTGTGCGAAATCCCTTGTTCTTTGAAGGAAACCACTTCACTTACATGAGAAACAGTGGGGAAAGCGGTGAACAGGTTTTCAAGGCTGCTGGCGAGGCTGCGGTGCTGCCCGGTTGAGAACTTGGCATCTCGATTGCAGACCCTGCTTGGATGTTTCCCAGGGTTGGTGTTGCAAGGAAAGCCTTGCAGAGTTGGGCTCTTGAAGAATCCAACTTAATCCACGTTAACAGGAGCTTTATTTCACAAATAATACCTTGGTGCTGTTTGTAGGAGTGCCCCGAGGTACCAGATGGGAAAGGCGCAGTGCAGGTTGCTGTCAATGAACACAGCTGCTTGGCCTTTCCAGGTGTAGCTGCAGGCAGAGCGCACAGGGGAACTGGCAGTGACTGGAGTGCTCCTGAAAGCACTGCTGGGTTTTGAACTTGTCGCTTCAAAACCTCTGGTTAAGGTGAAAGGATGGGGCTCCAGACAACACCTTCGCCCACAAGTGCACCAGGCTGCGGGTTTCTGCGTGACTTTAACATCAATTTCAGCTCTAGGTGATTGTGAGGAAGTGATGAGCTCTGAAGAACAAGCACCCTTGTTGATTGCTGTGTTGGGGAGCTTTCTCTGGGCTAGAATACCTTCTCATTAGGGGAAGGTAGAATCTTAATAACCAGAGGGAGAGAGCACAGTAAAAAGTGTGAGTTTTCATATATGTCATTGCTCTTCTAGTTACAGAAGGTGCTGAAGTAAATGTTAAGGCACCTCATCATCTCTGAATCCACAGAGGTTGCCCACAGAGACAATGATCTGGTCAAGGGTCTGGAATAACTGTTCTACTTCCTGATAGCTTTCCCATAAACCCATTTGGAAATGCTTTACTAGTGGGGTAGAATCCCAAGGGAAGAAGTGAAAGTCATCTGTGAAGTTGCTTACAATTGGGTTGTGTGAAGAAGCGGGGGACGTGCCCTTTGCAATCTGCATTCTAAACAAGCACAAGGGTGTCAGTACCAGGGAGAACTTGATGTTCACTCCCAAGTCCCCTTTCATTGAGTCACTTGAGTTGTGTGTATCACTATGTCAAGGTGATACCCCAGAGTAGGTCCCAGCAAGTCTTTCAGGCTCTGAGCACTTAGTTTCTACACAGGAGAAATAGTAACTCGAGAATTAGGTGGGTTCATACACAATTATGTGGAGTTGCTCATTGAGTAGTTACATAGTAGAGACTTTTAAGCTGAGTAGTAGTAGATGGGTGGTGTTAGCAAGGTGCAGGTGGGGTTGTGCAAGAGCCTGGCCCTGCTCCATGCAGAGATGGTGAAGTCTCCAAGGCAGGGCTGGCACCGGTGCTCAGTTTTGCTATGTATTACGTCCATTTCTTCTGGATGAAGGCCTGAGAATGTGTAAGTGACCATGATGGGGGAGTTGCTCTGAATTCCCCAAGATTTTTGTCAATCCAGTTTCTCATTCCTCTTTGGATGTTACAGGCAATCCCTAGAAAGGAAAAAAAAACCCTACAGGTCTAGTTATAGGGCAGTGCTAGAAACTGAGACAACCTCTGTCCCTTCAGGGCAGCCATGGTGACATTAATGAAAGGCACAGAAGACACCATATTTTAAGTTATTTAATGATGATTCCAGAGCCAATTCTAACTCTGGGCTATATCCCCATGCAGTGCAAGTAGGACCCACAGAGAGGACCAGCTCCAAGGAGACTTTAAATCAAGTCTGGACCTGCTCTATTCCTGCTCAGTGAAGTCTGCTCCAGCCACATGGACAGAATGAAGGTAGGGACCCATGACTGATACTTTGCCTGATCAATAACCAGTGATGCAAAGGTGACTGCAGCACAAAGCACTTCCAAAGCTTGACAGTATGGACACAGGATGCTGACGAACAGCAGCTGCACCACTGTCCTCTTGACATGAAGGAGCAGAATGCAGTCTGTGCAGCCACAGAGCTGTGTCTCCCAAGGCCATGTCAGTAACGTGTGGAAGGTGATCTCAGCTGCCATCATCAGCATCCTTTCTTGAACTTCAGAGCTTCCAGGAAAGCAAAGCTCGGAGGGAGGAAGGAATTGCCAAAGGTGATGAGCAGAGCTGTTAGAAAGCCTTGATGGAGCTTAGCAGAAAATGTGGTGAAGGAATAATTGGCAAAATGACCCCAATTTCTCCACTTTGCTGCTCTCCTCCCCTTCCTTCCTCTCCTGCTGAACAATAACAGTTGGAAATATGACCTGACTGTGTCCTTGCTGGGGAGTTGACCTTGGCAATTCAGTTTCTCTTTTGACAGCAGAGCAAAGCAGGTGCTTGAATTTCCTTTCCCTTCCACTCCCACAGCCACTGCTTTTGTGAGAGCAGGCAGCAGAGTGCTCACATTGAGAGGTGAGGCTGGGGCATGCTCAGACTCCTCAGCAGCTTGGCTTTTGTTGACTCATAGGAACAGCAGGACCAGGACAAGCAGCAGAGTCTCTCCCTCGCTCATACACAAATGTTTTAATGGATGTTAACAGTTTTAGGGGCCTGGTTTAGAACCTTTCCTAAGGCATTAGACTAACAGAGATCAGCAGTAGAGAAGCCCTTGCTGTTTACATCCTGGCTCTGGGGTGGAGTGGTTGATGTGCTTCCCAAATTACTCTGAGGAGGAACTTTTTACACTGGACTGTGAACCCAGGTTAAGGTAAAGTGAGGGCTGGAGTGAGATGAAGATCATACTGGAGCAGGAGGAACTCTTCCGGCTCATCTTCCAGGTATACTTTATATCTGGCCATGAAAATCCCAGAGCTGGAAGTCTGAAGGTTCACCTGTGATTAACTTCAATAATAGCTGTTCTCTGCTGCTAGGCAGGACAGTTGTGAGCATGTTCTCAGCAGACCATGTGTAATTTTGTATCTCCTCTTCCTGTGTCTTATCAGCCACTGCTGTTTGGAGCTTGTCACTGAAGTTCTTGTCTCCCTATGGAATTTATATTCTCCTGATAAGATGGTTATCCCTGTGTCCCTGCCTGTGGCAGGGGGTTGGAACTGAATGAGCTTTAATGTCCTTTCCAACCCAAACCAATCTGATTCTGTCTTTCTACATGATAGACCAAAAAACCCAAACAGAAATGACTTAACGTTTGTCACGAGCATTCCCCGGTAGAGTTTCCACAGGAGCAGATGCTGGTGTGTGAAATCCTGCTCAGTTCCAGCAGCTCCTTCCCCCTGTCCATTCCCCAGGTGAGTGGCTTAGCATAGGCCTCTAGTGGCAGTGGGAGAGATTCCCAGGAGAGAGCCGGAGGGTGTCCAGGGCTCCTGGTGCCCTCTGGTGCTCAGATGTTCCTTGTGGCAGCCTGGTCCCAGGGGCACGCTGGCTGCTCTGATGGGTGTCCTGAGCCCACAGAGCAAGAAGGGTGCTGTGGGCTCTGCACAGCTCTGCTGACTTGGGGCAGTGACCCTATAGGTACCTGTAGGGCTGAGAGGTTGCAGGAGGCAGGAACAAGAACTGACCCTGCAGTGCTTTTCTTACCTTCCCCAGTTCTCTCTACAGCTGCGACCTTGCCATGTGCTTCTTAACACACTGCTTAATGTCCTATATTTCTCCTGCCTTTCCTGTCCTGGGAAACCAGGACACAGCCAGGCAAACTGCCTGTGTATGGCTCAGTGTGCTGTGGTAAATGTGATGTTCAGCCAGTTTCAGTGATTGACCTGCTTGGTATGTGTTTACTTTTCATCACATGTAGCAGGAAGGGGTTAAACTTTCCTTATCTTATCCTCCAGAGCAGGAAGGGGCAGGACCAGCCGAAGTAAACCCCTTGTAGGTGCTTGGCATAGCAAGATACTCAGTGGTGTGGGGAGAAAGTACTTACAGTGTCAGACCTTTGGCTGACTGAGGCTCAGGGAAAAGTGGGAGAAGGGCTTTAGTCATGCTAGAAGCTGGGTTATGCTTCCCAGTTCATGAGCTGCATCTCTGACTTTCCTAATCTCTGCTCTTACTTTTCCCCCACTTCTTTCTTAGGGCTATGTGTAACCTGGCACCCTATAGGTGACAATGTGCGTACACGTGTGTATATAAATATATATATAAAGCAGAGGGCAGGTCAGACTGCTCTGCTGCATCGCAAGGTGTCAGCCTTGCTGTGAGGAGAAGCAACTGAGAACACGCACAGTGTCTTAGCAAGTGACTGACTCATACAGAATACCATGTTTCTGAGGCTCTAAAATACAGAGGCAGAGCTTTGTGCTTGAGAATAAGGAGTGCCTGTCAATTATAGCTGTATTTTGCTGCACTTAAGTGTGTGGTAGAGATGGCCAAGTGCTGATGATACTCACAACAGAGCCAAAAGGAACAGGGACATTGCTGGGTGCCCACAGCACCTCGTTCTTTCTTGCTTGGAAGGTGTGTGCTTTGGGAGGACCCACTCAGCCAGAGGACATGGGAGCTGTGAGAAGATGGCACAGCGGCTGGTACCAGTAGTGCTGCTCCTGGAGTGCCAGGTACTTCTAATGCTGTGAGCACCATGGTACAGCCTGAACTGATGGCTGAGGTTGGTGTTGTGACAGCCTGCTTCTTCCTGAGCAGCCTTTCAAGGCTGGGCTGGGTTTCTGGGAGCATGTGTGAGCTCTGGGCCCCCTCCTGCTTAAAACTGGTCTCCCAGTAATGTGACGTTTAAACTGGTTGTGCTTCTTAGTGCTGGCTGTTAATGTCTCCAATAGGCATAGCCTCAAGACCCTGCCCTGCCCTAAACAGATAGGGCTAGAACATTACTAAACACTTCTGCTCTCTAGTGCAGCCAGATGGTCACCATCATGAACAGAAACCTTGTTGAAAGAGGAAGATGAGATAGCAGAGTGCTCACCTTTTGGTTTAGCTTTTTTTGGCTCATAATTCAGGTCAGGGTGTGAGGGCCAGATGTAGGTGGTTTCTGACTTTGTGCAAGAGAAACGTTGCAGAGGAGAAAGGGAGGTAGAAAGCAAACAAAACCTTTTGTGTAAACCTCTGGCAAGGTGTCACATGGCAGTTGGGGTTTACTTCCAGCTGTAAACTGGTATTTGATGCTATTTGGACTTTTTATCCAGTCTTAAGCGTTTCTGCTGCCTTTATATTATTGCACTTGCTTTAGCAGCGTGCAGAAAATAGCTGTGGGAGTGTTGTGTGGCCAGAGCTGGTTTTGCTCTGGAGTTACTACAAGAGGGAATAAATGAGAATTGGGTTTTAGTCCTGAGGTGACCAAGGATTCGTGTGTTTGATGGTAGGCAGGTCCCTGCCTTGGCTTTCCTCTCTCCTCCTTCGCAGCTTAGCAGCAGCCTCAGGCAAAAACCTGTCAGTGCAGGCAGGGGAGGATGGATGGTCTTGCATGAGCTGTAAAACACAAACTCTCACTCTCAGGTTCTGGTGACCCCACTGGCATTTGTAGGTGTGGGTGCAGCAACATCTTGAAACCGATAATGTTTCTTTTTGCTTGTAACCGAATGCTAAAGCAAACAGGGGTAAGACAAGCTGCTCATTGAACCAAATGTTGCCTTGTTTATCAGAATCTCTCTAGCTGACATTTACCAGGCAGGCACATAATGCACACAGGCACATGGCTGGATGTGAGCTGTGCGCTCACACATTCCTTTCAAGATCTACCCTGAGATAAGAATCACTCCTGTGAACTTGAAGCTGTTCTTGCATTGATCTGAGGGCATAAATGTTGCTCAGTTGCTTTCTGAAGCAGTGGCCACTTCTTGTATCTGCCACTCCTTGAGGCAGAGCTGTGCAGTTTAATTCCTGTGTGGAGAGTCAGCTCCTTTTCTTACCTACCCCTTTGGTCCTGTGAATGCTTTGGTTTGCAGAGAAAAGTGGCTCTGCAGCTGAAACAGCCCAAAATGCTCTGCTGCAAACCTCACAGTTGCCTGTTCAGAGCTCTCCTTCCCAACCCTGACCACAGCAGTTATGTTCAAGAAGAAAACCTTCTTTATAGGTTACTTCCAAGATGAGGCTTTCCAAAAATGCCTTTACCCAGAACCTTTCAGGCTGCCAACGCAGAACATTGCTCCAGGCAGGGTGCTTGGAAGGCTGAGCCACTCTTAAGCCATGAGATGTTCTGGTGAGTGCCTGCAGAGCTCTCCTGGGTTATTCCTCTGTGATTCTGCAGGTAGGTGACAGCAGCTTTGGTCCAGAGCAGGATCAGGACTCTTGTGCAAGGACATAGTGAGGCATTGGGCAATGCTGTTTGATTCATTGCCACCAAAATCCCAGTTCTCACAGGTGGGCATTTTTTGAGCAGTGTCCTTGTTTGTGTTTTTGGAGAGAGAAGGAAGGAAGAGGTTTCACACAGGCTTGTTTCAGTCAGTGGGAGCCTCCCTTTGCATTCCAAGTCCGGTAAGCCTCAAGTCTGTACAGGGAGGATAAAAGGTGGAGCTAAGTGGAAGTAATGACTGTATCATAACTCCATTCTTGTGGGCTTGGAGCCTTAGACCACAAGTTTTGCATCACTCCTTCTGTGAGCTCCAGACATTTCCTTTTGTCAGGTTTGACTCTGTTGCCTCACTGAAGAGAAAAGCTTTGCTCTGAGACATGACCTTCCTGTCTCTATCTTTCCTTCTGGTTCTCTGTCCAGTCTGGTTTGGAGATCCTCCTAAAAGCTGCTCTTGTGTCTTGTCGCCTTCTGACCTGTTGTCCAAAGGGTAATTAAACCAAAGGGCCGTGTCATGGTGTGCTCCTCCAGGACTCTTCAATGGAGTCTACCTTGTCTGAACATTCTGGTGTGATTTTGTTCTGCAGCCTCTTCTTTCGGCACCTACTGATGGGAGATTCCCTCTTAGGTATGCTCACACAATGGAGGGATCCAATGTGATGGACAGGGATACAAAAAAATGAATCTAGTTTCCCTTTCAGAGCTGTGTGGCTCCAGATCCTCTTTCTATACCTGCGTGATATTGTCCCAGCAGGACCCTGACAGATTCCCCCTTCAGGAGACATCTAATGAAGAAACAGATGAATACCTTCTTGCTTCCAGCAGCCTCCCTTGCCTTACTCTGCAGTTATGGCAGTTTGCTTGTCTTTGCTATGTGGTATGTGTTTGCTTTCAGCCTTCAGTATGACTATAGAATTTCTACAGCACTTGTAATGTTTTAGTCTCTTTAACAGCCTCTTTTGGTTTCTATTCAGCAAAGTTTCTTATGTGTGCTTTGCTTTTCCTGTTCTTAAACCTTGCCTTCCAACTCTGGATCATGCTCTGTGTTTAAGGTTAATGAAGAGGAATGTCTGGCCATGGTAAGCTCTGATGGCCCTCACAAGGTTACACAGGAGCTCTGCTGTAGTTAAAGCTTGAGTCCCATCCTCCCATCCTAGAATGGTGCTCCTCTGATCTCATGGGAGGCCTGGCTTTTCCAAGGGGGCACAAAGCCACTTTTGTTCTGGATGGAACCCAAGGGGAAGTGCAGTGACTGTGCTGAGCAGGGTGGCTGGTGTGCATGGTGGGAATGGCATCAGGAAGGGTTTAATCTCTGGTGCCACACCTGGCTTGACATGGCAGCAACAGCTCCGGGATCAGCTCCAGTTCAGTGTTATTGAAGAGCACTTGAGCTGCACTTGCTGCTCCACACACACAGCCAGGCCGGGTGAGGAGGCTCTGACTCATTTTCCACAGCTCAGGCCTGGTCCACTCCTGCCCCCCATGCACATTCATTGCCTCTCCTCCTGGCCCAGCCTCAGGGTGGGTGTTAGAGATTGAGATGCAGAACCAGGGGGCTGTAACTCTCACTTAGGCTCACTTGAGCAGATGCAATGCAACAAATCAGCTCCAGCCTGATTAGAATACTATGTGATTATTAGACTCTTGCTTTGCTCTAAAGTCTTCAAAAATACTTGAACATTTCAAGTGTGATAGCAGCTCACCTACTGCTGTGTTGAAATCATTGCCTGTCTTCCCATCTCTGAGCTCCTCTGTCTTTATCTCCTCAACTGTGTGCTCTTTGAATCAAAGACCTTCCTGTTCATATCACACCTTGGCTCTGTGCTCCTGGCTCAGCTGCTGAAGGATTAGTGCAGACAGCAGGGACTGGATGTCTCTGCGCAGCCACCCTGTGGACAGACCTAAGGGAAGTATCAGCTTATTTAGAGATGGAAGTTGCTCCTTGCCTTCGTGAACTCTGGTTTCTCTCCCCATCACAGGGCTGCTCTGAACATTCTTCAGGTGTGCATGACTTCCTGGCTGACAGGAGCAGAAGATCCCAACACTCGCCATGTCCAGGGCTCCCCAGCAACACAGAGCTGTCTGACCCTCTGTCATGGGCAGCCTGCTGGCAATGCTGAAGATCCAAAAGGCACAAGATGCTGAAAGCCTTGGTGTTTGAAACCTGATTGAAGGATCCCCATCCATCTTCAGGACACCTCACGTGGAAATCCTGGAGGCTTCCTGCTTTGAACCAGGAGTCTGTGAACCTGGCTACTTACAAAGGGTGCATTTCAAGTTTGTATTGATTTGGGTAAGTTGAGATGGGTGTTCATGAGAGTCACTTTCAGTTGAGCATCATCTGAGTCAGACTACATTATGAATCAGGGTTGCACTTGTTCCAAAGTAGTTGATAAGCATGTTAAGTGTGGTAGGAAAGAAGGGAGTGTGGAGAGAGCTGGTGATGATGTGAGTCAACATGTGCTTTTCCTGGTGTTGCCACAAACACAGGAGTTAGAGGTGGACATGATGAGGCAAGCCTAAGCCAGGGAAAATCCGGTTTATGGAAAAACTTGTCTTGAAAAGCATCAATAAAGTGACCAAAGAAAGATGTTTCAAAAGTACCTTGAGGAGAGCACAAGTTTAGTCAGAATCAGGAGATCCCCCTGGCTGCTGTTGCACAGGTCTGGGGAGATCATGGGGGACACCACCACGTGTGATTCAGCTGAAGGAACAGGGAAAACCCATTCCTCAGCTCCTGCAACATGCAGGAGTATAAAGACCCCTTAAAACCAAATGTGATCTCTTTAATAAGAGCATTGCTTAGTTTTAAAATAGAGGAGCCTGCAGGAAGTGGGAAGCCCAGAGAGTTGTGTCCTGGGATCTTTACAACAAGGAAATAAAGGAAAAGGCCATTTTTGGAGACAGGGGTCTTTGGGATTACAGTTCTGGAGGCACTGGGTAACAGCATTTCTGCTCAGTGGTCTCATTGCTGTGCTGTTTGTGATGGCAAACAGGCTGCTACAATGGGTACTGATGTAAAAGCCCACAGTGGCACTCGGGTGCAGATGTTGGGCACCTTGGCATGAGGCTTAGTGTGCCCCAAGCAACTCAGCAAAGAAAGGTTCGCAAGGAATTAAGAGATGTCCATGCTGTGGGATTTGCCTGCACCAGTCCAGCCTTACCCTACTGCAGTGCTTCAGGTTTGATTTCAGCTCTCCTGATAGCTCTGCCCTGAGTGGAGAGCTCTGTGTTTCAGGTGACAGACCTCACTGAGCCTGGAGCAGAGCTCCCAGTTGGCCATATCTGTGATCTGAAGATGTCCTGGCTGCCCACCAGAGGAGCTGCCATCTATTCCATGGTGTGGTTTCCCACTGGAGACAGCTGGGGTAAGCAGAGATTTCAAGCTCCACTGAAGCAAAGTATCTTGATGACAAACATTTCCTTAGTAACTGGAGGAAGGTGGTCCTGGAGTAGCTCTGTCCTGGGGGCACAGCTTTATTTTTGTTGCCTCCTCTAAATGCCAGAAGCATCCTGTGCAGGGCAGAAGAGAATGAAGCTACTCACTGCTTACTCCAAGCAGCCTCACTATAGGCTCAGTGTTTCCTCTGTATCCTAGGAATGACAGGCATTAACAAATAACACATTTATTTGTACTGCTCAACGTTTGTATTCTCAAGGACTTAAAGGTATGCCCTGTACTTCAAACCCATCCTGTAATTTCAGATGCAGCTTTGAGAAGCCAGAGGCACACCCTGCTTTGCTCAGTGAAAAGCAGCCCTGGGTCGTCACAGCTCCGCACACTGAGTATCTCTTGAGTAGCAGCTTGCAGGTAAGTGCCACAGTTAAACATCCCAGTGGGGTGGTGCAACTCACACTGTCCTCTGGCAAAGGGGAGCCTGGATTCAGGGCACTGATAGCAGTGG
>JAVHNF010022375.1:19397-32369 GCA_034783455.1 Micropsitta finschii | reverse complement strand
ACAGCTGCAAAGGAAATAAAGCAGTGTAATTAAAGTTTTGTCTCTTCGATTCCTTTCTTCCTATTATCATAGATGCTATTTTTGTATTGGTGAAGAAAAAAAACAATTAAATAATGATTTTTAGCCCTAAGAAGTTCAGATCTAGAGATCCTTCTCATCCACATCTCTGATACAAATACTGTTCCAATCCCATTTTGTGGGTAGTACCTTGCTGTATTGCACAGCAAGAATAAGTTCATAGAGTCCAACTAAAAATAAAGACAAGTAGAAGTACTGGCCATCCAAACAATTTAATTTTTAGCCAGTTCCTGGCAGAGGTTTGGTCTATTAAAGTCTCCCAACTAAGATCCAGGCATACGGTGGGGGATGACAGCTCATGCCAAGGACAGTTTCCTTAAAGACACAGCAAATGTACCTGCACTGACCTGGTGGCAGCAAAAGTCCCTAATTTGTTGTATTTACAGGTAGAGATATTAATGTGTATCCTGGGCCATTCTTAAATCCACTTCTATCACACATACAGGCAGCATTGACTATCTTGAGATTTTTTCCAGGAACCTAGAGGTCAAGACAGTTTATATGTTTCTATTTAAAATTAAAACAGATGAAATTGATAGAAGAATTGTTAAATCCATCTTAGTAGTGCTGGTGTAACAACTACTGTTATATTTTATTAAAACTTTTCTGATGTTGTTAATAATAAAGAAAAAAGACCCTTATATTTTTAATGTAGAAATTACAATGCTTAAATGAGGCATGGCATATTTCAGCTTAGTCTGTCATAATGGATCCTTTCAGTATGTTTTATTTTTCTTTCATGTGGTATATCAAAATGGTAATCAGTTACAAGACCTTATATTACAAGAATCTGTGTATTGTATATTAATCAGCTGTTAGATACAGATAAAGGGAGGGGAAAAAGAGCATTCTGTTTGGCACAGAAAATGTACCTGAAGAACAGAGCATCATTCTACCCAAACTAAGATAATTAAAGTGTATCTTCTTTTATGGTGGATTACTTAGTTTATGTAAAGAAACTGCAATATTCATTGTCACCATAATTAAGATGCATAACTTCTGAATATGTACTGAAATGACATTGTAAAATAATATGCTATGAAAGGGAAAGATGAGAAAAAGGTATAAAAACCTGGTGCAAATAAAGAGATTGGAGAATCAGTGCTTCCTTCTCAGCAGCCTCTGCATGCCAAAAGCACAAAAGCATTGATCAGTAGGAGGCGCTGTTACACAGACTTTGTTTTCTTTCACTCCTCCCTCTTACATGGGAAAAAGAACCACACTTTAAGAATCATAAAGGGTAATGTAAGGGTGATATAAAAGTTTTCAAGAATGACAGTAGTTTAGACAGTAGTTTCGGCCGGATAGATGCAGGAGGACAAGCAGAAGACAGAAAGAAGACTATTCGGAAGAGGGTCAAGCATTCTGAGAAGGAACTTTTGTGAAATAAGAGCAAGAGAAGGAATAATCATAAATTCTTGCTGACATCATAAAAACTTCACTTTCTAATGTGTCACTGCAAGTGGCATATCAGATACAAGGGCACTTGGTTTGCAAAATAATCTGTGAAAAGACAAACAAGCAAATACTTGTTTGACACAGCTATCTAAATCCTTAAAAGTGATTTAGCATTTCCAAGAAGATACTGGATGATTATTCATTTTACCTGTACAAATTAGAGATTAAATTTTCTCTCCTTTGTGCAGAGTAACATCTCTGTTCCATGTATAATGCTGAATGCAATGCAATGGATTTTTGGTGGATGAAGGTAGCATTCAATATGAATGAGCAAGGCAGGTTCTAGATCAAAAAGACATTTCATGAAAAAATGCAAGTAATTCCTAACGTTCTCCATATGTATGGCTATGGACATGGTGGAATTCATCAGAACACAGCTAACCATCTGAGAAACTAATTTTGAGTAAGAAATGAATGAAAATATAGAAATTATTATTTCTTTATAGCTCAGGAGGTTTTTAAGTTACAGTTTACAGTTTGAGCAGGAATTGTTTGAAAAATGAAAGCAAATCTGATGGGCAGTAATAACCTCTGTTCACATAAAGCAGCCCTAAAATTTTCAGATAGGACTGGGTCAAAAGCATATCCAAAATCATTACTGGAATTTTACATCTTGATCACAGGCTTTGGAGAGAATACAGATTCCTATTAGCAGTCCTAAGTACAGTCAGCAGCATAATAAGTGCTTATTTTTCAAAATATCTAAACAAGAAATCGTGGGCAAAGAATGAGAAAAATAAAGCTGTGTTTGGTAATGAGAAAAACCTGCATCATCCCAAATGGAGATCATAACATTCCTACATCATGCAAGCTGGTTTGATGTTATTTGTATTATAGTTGTGACACACAAATGTGCTGTAGGTAGCCTTGCAAATATAACAAGTAGAGATACCTGTCAAATTTCAGACCATATATTTCTGTTTAACTCAAATTCACAAATTGTTCTGCATTGTTAGAGTAAGGAAGGGCTTCAGTTAGCTTTAGCATGGGGCAGATAAGCTGCTTGGAAAGAGGGAGAAGATTTATTCTTTTTTTTAATATCATTTTTTCCAGCAAATTATCTTTTTCTACCCCAGTCTGTAAGGTCTTTTTTGGACACAAAATGCTGTGTAAGTGTGCAGGAATGGAAAATTCTCCCCAGACCATACTGAGCACTCATTAGAAAAATCCACATTATCTTGCAGAAGAGAAGCTGCTACAGTGTAACCTTTATTTAACCTCTACTTACCCCCCGCCCCCCCCCCAAAGATACATAAGATTCAATTACACTTTTTCCTCCAGTTATGTCAAGTTTAAAAAGGAAAATGAGATCTTAACAAGACTGGGTTTTAAAATAGCTGCAAATCATAACTTCTAAATGTTGGAACTTACTGTGCAATATTCCAGACATTTTAAGTGAATAGTCCAAATGACTCAATACTAGGAACTTTTCCAGTACAAACCTTCAATCCATTTTAAGTGAGATGATTTGCAATTAAACCCCGGAGTATGCTATTCAAATTTTAAAGGGGTCCTCTACTTTCTCTTGGAATAGGATTGACATACTTGTATAATAGTTTTCCAAGCTTCAGTAATAGGATTGTCTCCTCTGCATTTTTTAACATTTTAATTTGTTAAACCGCTTTGTGCTTTCTTGTTTAGAAAATTTGGTGAAATAGCAGTCTTGGGAGTTCTGATGTGCCTTAATTCACCATAACCCTCAAGCATTGTTTTTTGGTTGGTTGGTTGGTTTTTTTTCCCTTCTTTTTCCAGTTTATATAGGAGTAGCTGGTTAGGTCCTTAAAATACTAGCAAAATCCAAGGCTAGAAGTCATTCTACAATGTCTTTTCCTATTAACATATTATACAAACCACACAGCAGGTCTTACAGGCTCTCCATTGTCAGCAAAAACATTGCTTCTGCACTGAATCTTTATTACCTTTTTTTCCTGAATTTAAGGCAAGCATCCCATAGGGAAAAAGCATTCAATATTTTTAGACAAGCCCCCATAGCTTAAAAAATCCTTCTGACCTGGTTCAATACTTCAAGCCTTTATTCTATTAACACCTATTTATATGATACTTGTATGTCACAGTTGCAGAACTGATACAGTCCACGCACAGGAGCTCATAATACATAAGGCAAAAAAAAAAGACATGGAGCATTCTCAAAGGCAACCTTTGCCCTAGAGTAGAAAAAGAGCATATCCTTAAACTCTTAAAAATGGAAAATGTAGAGGTAAGAAATGTGGTACTCTTGCAATTTGACTTTGTTTTAACCTCTTGCACTTAGCAATATTACTTGGAGGATAAGGAAGCGTGTGGACCACAGCTACAGCTCTCAGTACATGTATTCTGGGGATGCTGTACTGCTACTAACTCAATCCGATATACTCACAAGCCCCGGTACAATGCTGTATAGAGATAACAGCATCTGCAACAGCAAAATTTTGTTTTCAGGCTAATAGGCCTTGCCTCTTATGTTTAGGATTGCACAGTACCAAATATTATTTCTGGTTTTAGGACCAAGCCAATAACTGAATGATATAAACATATCAGTTTCAATTAATGCTAGCATAATGCTAGCATAGAAGTATGTATAATAATATATATTATACATAGCATAGGTATAGCATAGAAGTATGTATACCTCACACACATACTATATTTATGGAAGCATAAACTTCCATAAAATAATCTAGTTAATCTGATAATGTGCTCCTCAGACCTTAACTCAGAACCTCAGAAATGCAACACTATTGCTTAAGTATAGCTCATTCTTCAGCAAATTTAGCAGTTATTTGAAATCTACTTTGAATTAAACAGATGGGTGTGAAAATGACAGAGCAAACCATGAAACAAGACAATGCCACTGCTCAGTCCATTTCTGTTACTAGAAGAGCAATTAAAATGAGGGTTGAGAGGGTCCATCAACACTTAAATAAGAGAAGTGATATTTAAGGACATTCCACCAAACAAAGCAGCCACTCATAAAATTACTTATTAGACTTACAGTTACTATTTTAGTGTCTAAACTAACAGTATTTTTATACTGATACAAAAGAAAATAGATGCAACAAAGGACAGCTGGAGAAGCAGTCATTTATTCTGAGTTCTGCAAAGAAAGAGTGAAACAAGATAAAAAAATCCTTTTCCTATCCTCTTCCCTATCATACACGGTGAGGCATAACAAAACTAAAGACAAATCCAGCCTTCTAGTCCAATCCCTATTCATGAGATTTACCATCAAGAATGGCTGTCAAGACTGGCTTTCTTTTATGTTGTGCGTTAGCTTTTTTCCTTAAGTCCACTGAAACATTCACATTTCATCACGATGAACTTGCAATGCTTTCTAATTACTGTAAGACTCAACTCGTTCTGCTCTGTTGATGCTTTGCCAAAAATACATTGTGCAAATTAATATTTACTGGTCTATCACTGAATAATGCAATGGTTCATGTACTTAGCAGTGGCACAAAGCATAAACTAGGCTCCTTAGCTAGAAGTGTGCATTTTATTTTAAAGACACAAGTTGAAGTAAACCTGAGACAACATCCACATCCCTGTTTGATTAAAATTCTTTTTTTTCAGCTTCCACTTGCCTTTTCTCTGAATGGAAATGTGTTTCCCACTGTTAATTCTGCTTAGCACATCCTTGGTTTCCTTGCATGAGTTTTAGTGCTTGTATCTGCACTAGACTGAAAAATTTTGCTGTCTTTTTACACATATTATTGGGATACTATGCAGAAGCTTCTCTGTGAGGCTCATAAATAGGAAACATTGTAAGAGAATGAGTGCTCAAAAGCTTGAAAATCAGCTTCACAGCATTAATGTCTAAGCTATGTAGAGTCATCAAGAAATAATACTGCATTTTATGAATAATCATTGTGTAATATACATCAAAAAACTGCTGTGAATGTTTGTCTAATAAAGATAACAGTTTAAGGATTAGACCCACACCACTGGCTTGGGAGGAATTATGATCATCGTGATCTGTGATCTGTCAGCAGATGATATATTGTGTTAAAATAGGCCATATAGTAACATAAGTATTTATGCAGCTGCTTAAAATATACACCTGAACCAGGTAACTGAATTAATTAAATTCAAGAAATACTTTGTTTATTCTTACCATATTCCTACCATATTCCTACCAGGGTGGACAAAAAGTCATCCTTAACCTGTGACAGTTACTAAATACAAGGGTACGGTCTGTCCAAAAGTATATGAAACCCCATGATTAGATGAGTAAGCAGCAAGCTCAAGGAGTAAGGAAGTAGCTGGTTGTTAACGAAAAGTGTTATCACTTTATTGTTGCTTCTGGAAAGAACAGAAGTCATTTGTCTTTCCAAACATAATCTCTATAAATAATGAAGGATGTTCTGTAAGGGGGATAATAAACTGTCAGTTCTAATTTCACAGCAGCAAACCACACATCAGGACTGGCCTTGTGGAAATATAACTATGTAGAACAGCAATAAATATTGTTGCACATGCTTTTGTGCACTATTATTCTTATTTTTAATTGCTACAAACAACAGCACAGAACAGAAGGAGAGCTTTGCCATTCAGCAAAGGGTTTGGGAGCCCTCTGCTCTTTCCAAGCTTTTTGTTGCAGGACTTTTACAACCCCGGACCCTCTGCAGAAGTGCAGTTCATCCTCAGGGACTCCTTTCATTTTCCTAGGAAGCTGATTTCTGCTTCCCTATTCAAACACATACTACGGTGCAGCATTTGTGAGGTAGTATCACATTTTTTACAGTGACACCACATGAAGGCATTCATTCCCTAATACACAGCTTTACAACAAGAGAATATTCTTTCTTTACACATGGACAAAACTGTCCAGAAAAATTTCTAAGTAGACTCTCAGACATGATGCAGGCTTTCTAATCCAGCTGCTCCCTTATTCTGTCATAGTTCAAATCTCTATAATCCAAAAAAAATAATCATCAATTCTATTGGCTTTAGAGAGATCAGTCCCTAAAGCAGCATTACTGAGTGGGATTTAAGCGTTGTCCATGTAGCTTTATATAAAAAGCAAATAGTATAAATATAAATTTTCCTTCTGTCTTCAAATATACCTTCATTAGGCTTATCAGGAAAACACAAATAACAAACTGAAAGCAGGCATCTGATCACAACCAAAGCACTATAAGGTGAACAAGAGAAATATATATCAGGTATTTTCATCTGATAGGAGGAAGCAGTAACAAGTAGTCTCAGAATGTCTGAAAACACCAGCTTTGGTGAGATACCATTAGCAAATTCTGTGCTGATGCAGCCAATGCTTCACGTTTACTTGTAAATTTGCTTTGCTGGTACACATTCACTTAAAATAGTGCTTAATACAAAAAGAGAAACAAATGTCACATTCAAGTTTAGGGGATAAACAAGAGGAAACTCAGATTAGGAATATCTACTTTCTGACTGGGTCATGTAATGTCATGGGAAATTACATAACTGGAATAACTGACTTGTTTTTTGAGAATTCAACTCAGCAACTTTATCTAAAGTAAAATATAGCAAAATGTATATTATCCCAAATGGCTGAGAACTTCTAGAAAGCAAGTATATGTTCAGTATGCAATAGAAAGAATTGAATGGAAGAACAGAAGAATGACAGTCCGTTAGTATGGAATCATAGAATCATTGGGGCTGGGAGGGACCTTTAAAAGTCATCTAGTCTACCCCCTGCTGCAATGAGAAACATCTTCAAGTAGATCAGGTTGCTCAAAACCCCATTCAACTTGACTTTAAATGTTTCCAGGGATAGGACATCTACCACTTCTCTGGGCAATCTGCTCCAGTGTTTCATCGTCATTGTAAATATCTCTCCCTTATATCTAATCTAAATCTACCCTTTATCAGTTTAAAACTATTACCCTTTGCCCTTGTATTATAGGTCCTACCAAAAAGTTAGTCTCCTTCTTTCTTATATGCCCCCTTTGAATTTTGAAAGGCTGCTCCCTGGAGCCTTCTCAAGGCTGAACGACCCCAGCTCTCCCAGCCTGCCTTCTCGGGAGAGATGCTTCAGCCCTCTGATTCACCTTCATAGCCCTCCTCTGGACTTGCTGAGCAAGTCTATGTCTTTCTTATGTTGAGGGCCCTGAAGCTGGACACAGTACTGCAGGTGGGGCCTCACAAGAGCAGAGGGGCAAAATCACCTTTCAGTTCTTTTGATCTGTAAAATACTAAGAGTAATGTTCCCATAAATTTAAACAATGCTACAATCTTTATGCTGTATCTAATATGAAAGATTTTGAGGTCCTTAAGTATTACGCTAATAGAAGATAGCTACAGCTGATAGACTAAACTGGTTTTAGTATTTCAGGTTCCTTGATGCTTCCTTTATTTCTTAAGCCAGAAAGATGCATCATGCTGATATTTTGACTGATCTTGCTCTGAACAGTATATATGAATGAGATAGGAACTGCCACAGCCCAAGTTAAAACTGCCTCTGTATGGATAAGATGTAAAAATTAAGAATTTGAAAGTATTTATAACTGTGAAGACATGCAAGAATAGATGCACACACATGCCCCTATACAGAAACACATGATTATCACTTTCATGATCTGCTGAAATGATAACTGTAGTATTATAATAAAATTGATTATTTTTCTGGCTAATTAATGAGTTCAGATTGCATCAAAATGTTAAGCATGATCTTAAGATATTTTTGTAAATTTCTGTTCTGAAAAGTCACGTAGAAACGATTCCGTAATATAGTGAATTTGAACTCTTTTCTGTGAATTATATGAACAATGTGAATGAGGCAAATATTTGGGAGAGTTCATAAATGTGACTTTTTAGCAATTTCACTAATTCTGTTATTTGATGTGGACCTCTTCTTATGATTTAAGAAAATGGCAGAAGGGTAGATGCGATAGGAGAAATAGCAAGCTAAGCTCTTTCTTTGTTAAAAATACCAAGTGAGTGAGTTCAGCATCAACTGCTCATCACTACTGGAGATTAAAGATCTTGCTTAACGTCATGAAAAATAAAAAAAGCCAAAGTATCAGGTCAACATCACTGAATGGTCTAGGAGATCCAGAGTACCCAGGAAGATGGAGGGAGTTTTTAACACTAAAAGCAGGTCAGCTTTTATTGAAAACTCAGGAGGAACACAAAAACCTTTCACAGTTATAATCTTTCACTACATATCAGGAGAATAGTGCTCCTTCCATATATTTGGATCACTACATTTATAAGCTTACTCTCCATATGAAGTCTGAAGTATCCTTTCTCCCCCCTTTAGCTCATGTTTTGAATGTGACTGATGCTTACTTTCCAAACAATTTAAATCATAATTCCTGGTGACCCTAAGGAGACCAGCACTCCATCTCCACAATTTATTAACACGTTAGTGACACTCATTCAAAAATGAGCTTAAAGTCTGACAAAACTTGACAAAGCTCCATGTGTCCTAATAATTAAAGAAATTGAGATGTTTCTAATTATAAAAATGGAAAAATCAAGTATTACTATAATTAATGGAAGATTTTACCTGGCATCACCATGAGATAATATAAACCAGACTGTTATGCATGTATATTTCAGGCAATAATAAGCAAAAGCGCTTATTTCATATATTTTATGTCAGCATGCATATTTAATACACATGCAAAATACTGTATCTTCTATAACAACTATAACAATTCCTAAGGAATCTGGCACTGTATATTTTCTTCTGTATTTCCTCTCTGCCAAATCAGACCTCCCTAGTCTACCCTAAACCAATTACTGATGCTATACCCTAACCCTGACAGGTCCACTTCTTTTTGCCCAAAGAACTTCGATTTTACCAAATATATCCATATTCATATTTTGTAGTTGTGAAGGAACTGTGAGGAACTGATAATCAGACTAGATCCCTGGCGTAAAGTTATCTTAAGCACAGTGAAAAGAAAGGAGGAGTAGGGGAGCAGAACCATTCTGACCCATCTGTTAAGTATGAACCTTACTGTGGTGCCAGGACATGATCCTAAGCCCATGACCCAGGTTTTCCTGTACAAGTGGCTTAACCAAAACACCAGGGTTCCCATTAAGATATGAAAATCTTTTTCTCCTGTTTTACAACAGACTTGCCTCACTGAAGGCTGAGATTAAAATGAAAGGCAGCTTGCATATAACAGAGAAACACATCTGTTTTAATTTGAAACGAAATACATTTTTCTAAAGTAATGGAAGAAAAGGGTGCCTTTTAAGAGAATAAACACTTTAATGATGTCTCACCTGTCTCAACATGCATGTAGCTTTTCTACCAGATGTCCTACTTTAATTTCCCATGCTTGTCTGTGTTTCACTCAGACCTTTAACATTAAAGGTAGTATATGCTCTTTGCCTCTGGATGTTCTATCACTGCAATATTAATTGCTGAGTTATAGTGGCATATCCTTGTATTGATGGACTGGCAAGTGGATTATGCTGCACTCAAGGGGCTACTGCAGTCTGGTAGCTGAAATTTCCAGCTTTCTGAAGAAAAGGAAACCACGTTTCTAAGAGCTATTAAGAACTAAATTTAGGAAAAAATGAGATCGTGAGAAAGCAGACTTTGGAAGAGTTGTTTTTTATTAATGGTGAGTTTTATCAAGTCAGCTGTGCCACACTGAATAGTGATACATGAGCAATGGCTGGAGTATACTAAAAGTCACTTCTTACCTACTGCTGAAAGTGAGGCAATACAGTGGAAGGCGGGGAAGGACATTGTATGTTCAGTTATTAAGGACATTTATTAATTTTCCTCTACAGATTGGTCTTCTTATCTGATCAGCAGTATCTATGTCATTTGTTAAAATTCTAACCTGCTTTATATAATCACTTCTCTAGGTTGCCTTTTATTTCTGATTCTAGTCAACTTTTATTTCTAACAATATTTTAAACAACATCACAAAAACATCTCTAATTTTGAACTATGATGCAGGTCTGTATGGTTGTCATAGTTTAAACCCATCAGGTCCTCAGTACCACTCAGCCACTTGCTCATCTCTTCCTGTTCCCCCTGCCCCTCTGGGTTGGATGGAGAGGAGAACCCATGGGTTGAGATTAGAACAGTTTAATAACTAAAGTACAGTATGATACAATTACTACTACTAGTAGTAATAATAATAATAAGGGAAATAGCAAGGAGAGAGAATATAAAAGGGTGTTCTGGGTTTCCTGTTTATTTTTTAGATAAACACAAGTGATGCACAATACAATTGCTCACCACCCCCTGACCAATACCCAGCCCTGCTCAAGCAGTGATTGGTCCTTTCTGGGTGATTTGCCCCAGTTTATGTACTGGGCAGGATGTGCTCTGGTGTGGAATGATCCTTTGGCTAGCTTGTGTCAGGTGTCCTGTCTCTGCTCCCTCCCAGCTTTTTGTGCCTCTCCTTACTCGCAGAGCATAAGAGACTGAAAAGTCCTTGATCATGGTAAGTGCTACTTAACCACAATTTAAACATTGGTGTGTTATTAGCACTGTTTTCAGACTAAAGCCAAAACACAGCACTGCACCAGCTACTAGGAAGAAACTTAACTGCCCCAGCTGAAACCAGAACAATGGTATGAGTCCTACATCTGTACACATCGTGTGAAAAAAAGACTTAGAAGTGGAGTCAACTTTAATGTTGTGAAGTCAAATACTCAGACATTAGGAAATACCAAAATTAAGGATGCCTGATCAGTCTTCTTTTCGCTCCCTTATATTTACGAATCATTAAACAGTTTGTGGTTACTTGATCATTCAGTACATGTAATGCAACATTCACTTTGTTAGCAGAGATTCCATATTTCTGTGTATCAACATTATTCAATGAGAGGCTTTGTACATATTTGTACTCATTATTCAAATCCTGAACCAGGGACACCATAATTAATTTATTCCAGGTTTTTCCCCAGGTAATGTCTTTCTAACATTTTAATATTTTTTACATATTGAAAAAAATCAATCTTCAGAACAGTTCTGCAGTGTGAGATAAGGTGTGCTTCTCCACTTAATAGACAGTTGTTGGGCTGACTCTGAAACTTATTTGTCTTAGGCAGATATGTCCTGGTTCCCATGAAAGGGGTAAAAAACCCCTATCATACGACTATAATTAATGTCAGGGGAATGAATTAAATTTTCATAGGCTACAGTCATTATACTGGCATATCCTAACTCTTAAAAATGTGTTTTAATAAGACTAACACTTGGAAGTAATTTCCATCATTTTTCTTTTGAACTATTTGTAACCTCGGTGTGGACCTGTCATTAAAAAGGGTAGAGGTACTTGCTTTATTAGAATTGTAACCATCTGCAAATAAAAATGTTGAGTCTCAAGTTTCACAGTTTTCTCTGCAGTCCATACAGAAGCACAGCTACAAATCCCTATCAAGATCTGCTGGAAGATTTTGCTTTTTTTGCCTCACATAATGGTTTATAAAAAAAGAGTAGTTTTCCATAGAAAAGATCTTATAAAAAGAGTCCCTTTGAAAATACGAAGAGCCTGTGGGCTGGCATCCTGGGTGAGTGGCTCTGTGGCAGCAGAAGTGCACTGCCAAAGTGAGGTGAGACCAAAGTAGAATAAGTAGAATGTCTTTGAATATTTTAACATTATCTTTTTCCCCCTTCTCCTCCTCCCCCTCATCTTCCTAAACTCTCCCTTTTTGTATTTCTCCTGATCCTGCCACTGCTTCTTCTCTGAGATCTGCTGCATGACTTCTGTGTTTGGCAACTTCTGGCTATTGATGCTAAAAGATTAAAGAATTTTTTCCAAATTTAAATAAAACAACCAACCATATCAACTAAAGAGCCAAAGGCAGAAGCTCAGCTTCTGAAACAGACATTCACACCAGGCCACTGCTGGAAGCAGCAGCTCTAGCTCTTTTGTTTCACTTGACACAGCCATCCTTATGTTCTAATGAAATTTCAGCTTACCTACTTTAAGCATGGCAAAACAGATCTTGGCACTCAGGGTCTCATAATGCATTGTGAAAACCCAACCCCTGATGATGGACTGAAATACTGAGTGTCTGTAATAGAGTGAAATAATCCCTTCCTTCCAGCATCTCTCTTTCTGGTAGAGCCACCCCCTCTGACATCAGGTTGCCATTATAAATTAATACCTTTCCACTTCTAAAAACTTTTAATATTACTACAAAGCTATCACTACCATAATAGGAGATGGCAAGCTGTCTGAAGTCTTCTCAGTCATATCAACAGTGAAGTCTCTCTCTCTCTGAACTCAACAGCATATTTCATCAGAGAAAGGCAAGGATCATCTATCAATAGGAAAAGTCTGTGTGGAATGTTTAGAAAAGTTTGAAAATCCCACTGGTGTTTTGCAGTGTGGACAGTACTCAAGCTGAAAGGTTGTAAGATATCAGGAGTCTTCTCAGGGCTTGGATCTTGAAAAGATTTGTGTACCCATTTAATTTGATGCACTCCAAGTAGCCCCAGCTGCTTAAAACAAAATGTGTTCACAAGCCCTC
>JAVHNF010022362.1:18126-30569 GCA_034783455.1 Micropsitta finschii | reverse complement strand
AATATGTCTGAGACATAGCTTCATTAGCTGTGGTGAGTTTTGTTCTTGCTATGACTTAGCTACATTTGCACCTTATCATATTTATGTTCTGTGATAGACGTTCTGGTTTTCCAAACATTTTTTTTTTTTAAAGATTTATGAAAAGCTGCCTCAAAGTGATCTATCAAACTCCTTATAAATAACTTGACTTGTAGTTTATTCTGTATCACCCACTGCTGACTTTGACATGGTTATAAAGATTATTCACCGATGAAAAATACAGTAGTCATAGCTTCATATTTGAGATTGTCCTTCTTGTTTGTTTCACAAAGGTGTTTTTCCCCCTCTGTTTTCTTGACTCTATATTCACCTTTGGTGCTATCTTTGTTATTTAACCCTGAATGAACTTTCTCTGCCTCCTCAGTTTATCAGCTTCTTGGATAAATATGGCAGCTCTCCCTAGATGACCGGTCATCTTAGGTTTCATCAACATGAAATACTGTAATCCTCCTGGTTTTAATTTAATTCTGCCCCAGTTAACTAAGTCCTCCAGCCTGCATTGCTACCAGTCATTTAGTTTACACAGCAGCTTTTGGGGTTGTCGTCCTTGTGGGTCTTCATTCAGGACACTGCTGCTTCCAGGGTGTCTGGAGCATCTGGTGCTGGGTGCTGTGCTGGTGCCACTGCCTGTGCCTGTGGTGGTGACAGGAGGGAATTAGCTGCCTCTAACACAGGGCACTACCTTTTCAGACTGCTGTTTTGTAGCTTGCAGGTAGACCAGCTGTGTTGGACTACACTCTACGTAGTCCTGGTAGTATTTCCTCAGACAGTCCGTGGCTTAAACCCGTGTAAACAAGACACCTGAAATAAAGATGGTTATAAAAACATGTGGTGGTATAAATTTCTTTACTACTGAGTTCTGTGAAAATTGTCTGTTAACACCTGCATTCCAGGTGTCTCCTTGGTAGCAGTGTGATGGGTGGTTGGTACCTCAGACCTGATTTCCTCAAATAGCTGCAGGACTTAATGAATTACAGAATATGAGTGGCTGGTATACTTGGCTGATTTTAGGAAAGGGTGAAATCATCTGCTAAGAATTGTTTGAGGAACTGTCTCACGTAGTGTTAGTCTTAAGTAATGGGTTGTTTGGGTTTTTTTTTTTTTTGCAACTTTCTTCTTTAATTGTCTTCATCTTTTTGGTTTTGAGCTACAACATGAATATTGTAGTTCAGCATACAGTGCTTAAGGTGGTATAGAACTTTAATCACTGTGTCCAGAATTCTATGAATTATGTTTGGGTTTTTTTTTTGTTCTTGTTGTTTTGTTTTTTCTTTTGTTTGGTTGGTTTCTTTTTTAAATCAACAACACTGCATTCGAGAGCTATAGCTTTTTGAAAAACTTTTTTATTATAATAACTGTTTTCAATAGAGATTATTTTTTGGCATACGTTAGGTTAGGTTCAAAATAAGAGGGTTTAAAATATCCAGAAAAAGCAAGTGTCGTTTTTGTTTGTGTAGTGGAATGGTGAGGATCACTGTAGCATGACTTTTGCTATTTTGCCTCCGGTAGATTCTATTATAATAAAATAAATTAGGAATGCCACCTATGAAGGGCCAGATGGCTCTCAATTAGATTATTTCATGAGCAACCTTGTTTTATTCAGTAGGAGGTTCAGTGCAGGGCGAGGGAAATTGAGCTGCTTCAAAGTGGACAAGTTTGAGTAACAGCAGTACATGTAACCAGGACATTTAAAGTAATCATGGATTTTTCTGTAATGCAGTGCAATGCAGGATAAAATTTGTCCTGTCACGTTTATTCAAGATCTTCAGTATATGTTTGTATGGGAAAATCTGTATCGTGCGTCTTGCTGATAAATGAATGTGTATATCATTGGAAAGTGGAGTCTTAGTCCGGTCTGCTGTGCATGTAGGGAGACTAGCAAGTTAAAGCAAGCTATTTTAATTTCCTACCAAAAAAAGCCCTTAAACTCCAACTGCATGCTTTCTCTTAAGAAATTGATCGAACAAAAGAAATTACTATTTCACCTTTTTGTGCACTAAGAAGAAAAGACTGTCTAGGTGTATTATTTAAGCTATAGTTCTAATTCACATTCTGCTTGAAAAAAATTATTATTTAGGCTTAAACCACTTGTAAATAAGATTGACCGGAGAAAATAATCCCACTTGTTCAGATTGACCGGAGAAAATAATCCCACTTGTTCAGTCTTTTGCTCTTTTGCAGGTGAGGAAAAAAATAAAATTTTATTTATCATTTCTTATGATAACTAGATGCCATGCTTTATCATGGTTTTGGTGTGTTTAATTAAAGCCCTAAGATTTATTGATACATTTGTGTGACAGAATAAAAATAATAAAGAAATATTTTTTTTATAAAATATAGATTTTTCTCCATTTGGAAGTTATGTCTTAAGTGCTGTAAAAGCATCCGTTGTGTGTGCTGAAAAGTGTCAGACAGCTACATGGAAGTAAAATTTTAAAAGTACAGTTACTTTTGTTGTTTATGCCCCTCACATTATTTTTTAAAAACATCTTTTGGCAGATACCGTGTATTTTTGCTGGCATTCAGACTGTGCACATTCAACCCTCTTCCCTCGTGCAAAAAATGCCATTTCTCCCTTAAAACAATGAGTAAAACCAGGAATGTTTTGGAGCATGTTATTTACAAATTCCCTTTTCCTTAGGGGCAGCAGAGGCATAATTTCTTGGGCTGCTGGGGGAGCAGCAAGTCTTCCAGCCCTTCTGCTGTCCAATGAAGTTTTGATTGCACCTTGAGGGATCGAGTTGCTTAGACAGACTTTCAGCTTTTGCTCTTCTCTCAGCATGGATCCTGCCCTCTCTACTCTTTGTGGTAGTGCAGTGAATCTGATCACGAACTAACCCGTTTGCTGATGATAATAGATGGGGAGGGGGTATGTTTTCCAGGAAGGTATTTTTTTTTTCTGGGTAGGTTTTCTGCATGAGCACTGGAGTGAAGGCGAGGAGGGAAGACAGTGGGAGACAGCTGAAATGGGCACTGCTGCCAAAGTAACGTGTGTGTCACTGCAGCCGAAGTGTTGACATCTTCTTATCTCTGGAGGCATCCTGGCATCCAGCCGAGACCCTGAGAAGGCAACCAGAGTTGGCTGTAATTATTAGCACTGGAGAGGACTTATTTTAAGGTGTTTACACTAAGAAAGGGATGAGGATGTGTAAGGTTGAGCTGTCCAGGCTGATAAAAATCGCTACTATGAAAAGGTAGAGTTCAGGAAAATTTAAAGAGAACACCACCACAGAAAGGTATAGTATCTTATTTCTGTTAAAACAAAAAAGCAAGACCCACCACTTTTCAACCTGAAGAATTGAGAGGGAAATGCAGATAAGTTTTAAATTTGCATTAAGAAATTAGAAATGCAACTAAATCTTACCAATAAATAAGATGTTTGACTTTAGATGCTGCTGGTTCCATTTAGGTCCCGGAAAATCCATTAAAATTTCATTTCATGTTTATGAAATGCTTGACTTCTTTCCTGAGACAGAAGAGAGAAATTTAAGGCTAATGGTTAATTTGCCTGTGATTGTTTTTTAAGTGGCATAGACTTTACTGTTGACTTTGTTTAAAATATAGATGATCTCATTTCACTGCATGGAAGAAAAAAAATCATGTTCCTATCAAATTAAAAATAACCTTGAAGTCATAGAGATTTATTTAAGGTCATAATTTTAAATGTCTGAAATGCCAGAATTAAAGAGGTTTTTCCACATGCTTATATTTCTTTTAATGAAGTGTTTATAGAGAGTAGTTCTTTGTGAAGCCCAGAGTTATTTCCACAAAAGGAGTATTGCCTGGTGGTGACCTCTCCTAAATGAGCAATTCAGGGTTATCAAATCAGACAGCAAGGGACTGGAGGAACCAAGGATCACACAGGGTACAGCCATTACCTATTAGTATAACTCCACATTAATTTTAAATTGAATTTTTAAAACCTAATTGAGCAGCATTTCGAAGCTCTGTTCAGTGTGAGCAGGACATAAATTGAAATAGTAGGCACCAGAAACCTCTAATAAGCAAAGAGCACTGCTGCCTTTCTTCCCTTTCCTTTAAAATCAGTGGTAATGCCCTGACATTAAAAAGAAGAATTTAATTAAGAGATCATGGCGGTGCATCTGAACTCTGACTGGCTAATGGCTTACGAGTGTAAGGAGTATGAACTGAAATGAATGCAAGTTATTTTCTTCAACATTAATTTTAAAGTGAGAAGTCTCTTCTGTTTGAACTTTTCATCATTTTAGTGCAAAATAAATATTTTAATTGATAAGCTGTACATGAAGATAGATTTTGAAAATGTCTTAGTAATAGTGCATTTGGAGTCCAAGAAACAAATCCTAATGCAGAGAAATTTGAGCAACTACTTTAAGCCTTCTAAGATAAAGTGTTAGGAAATTACTGATGTAAATAGAACAGAAAATCCTAGGTTTTGTTGTTGGAGTAGAACTGTAAAGCTTGTTCAAGTTCATTTTGATCAAGTGCTCTGAAAGTGCATTAATATTTCATTTTAAGTAGGAGCCCAATTCACTTTGTTTCTCAACATGAAGAGTGCAGATGAGCTTAAGTAAGCAAGTTCTGAGCTTTGGAGGGTAAATTATTTTGCACAGCAAGCTTGGATGTGATTCTCCGCTGCAGAGTAAGCGCTTGGCATTGAAATTTAAAACACAGCTTAGTGAAGGCAGTCTTTAATTTCAGAAAATTCTCTAATAGTTCTTCTTTCCATAGATGATCAAGAATGACTGCATTACATGGGTTAGCTGTCAAGTCTGCTGTCATATCATTTTTACAAATATGCTTTCTGTTTATTATATGCTGCGTGGTAATTTTAACAATTATACGTCAAGTTTGTGTTTAGCAGAGGAGCTTGACACCCATTTGCTGGCTGGTTGACGTGCACATGAGAGCACATGCTGTGGGAGGACATGGACAAGAGGAAGGAAGTACCATAAAGTTTATTTATTTTGCTTAGTTCAAGGCACTAGATCCAAGTCTTATATTAAGTTATCATTCTGGACAGTTCAAGCATTTGGTCAAAACTGGGAGGGAAAGGGGAAAGTAGCTTTTAAATCCTGCTTTCAGATTTAGCTTTTCGTAAGAGAAGCTGCCCATTAACAGAAAGGAGAGGTGCATTACCCCCAAAATAATTTTGCTGCAGCTTAAGCAGCACTGAAATAAAGCCTTTAACATCACACCTCATTTGTGTGGTATTTTAATAATTTCATTGATCCCTGAAGTTCAGTAAGGGCTCTCATTCATAGGAGTCTTTGCAAGCATCAGCAGACTTCCTTAATTCCAAATAGGAGGCACATATTCGTAGAGCCGAGTAGAGACAGTGCCTGTCACAGGACAGCTACAGTACTACAAATACACAGGACTGCTACAGTGGATCCAGGTTTCCAAGTGCCCAATTTCCACTACTTTTGCGCTGTGAACACCTTGTCAAATAGCTTCCAGCTTTTTGGTTACAGAATGGTGACTGAGGGAGAAGCAGTGAAAGTACCTTTTGGAAGGATCTCATGCACCATCTTCTTTTGGAGATTCATTTTCATTCTTTGCATCTCACCAATACAGCCCTATAGACTGAGCTTACCCTTGGGTAATGGCTTCCTGCTGTTTCTGGTGTAATGGCAAAAAGGGTGGCTAATGGAAGAAAAAAACTGTGTGGAGTCTTCATGAAATGAGGAAGTCATACACTCTCAACTTGCTGTAGGTAAAGGTGATGGTGTGTTTTTTGGAAATGAGGAAGTCATACACTCACAACTTGCTGTTGGTAAAGGTAATGGTGTGTTTTTTGCAGTGGGATACAAGTGACTGAAATCTGACAGGTTCTTATAAATGAACTTTTTCTCCCAAGGCTTGCAGTGAAGCGTGGGTGGGTGCTTTGACTCCTGCAAGAAAAGACAATAGAATCTGAAAATCATCTGTTTAAACTTTTTAACTATTAAAATGAATACTTGTTTCAGTGAGTCTGAAGTAGTGCTGAACCCCTGGCTAATCTACTGCAAAACTGTTTAGAGAGTGACTAACTCATGCTAAGATCACAGAGGGCAGATATAAAATGAAGTGTTTGAGTATTATGAAGTACTCCTGCCTGTGACAGGAGACCAGCTAATATACACATGCAGCATTAACTCATCTCCTTTTTCTCCCCTATGTATTTTGCCACAGGCTTTCATGTTATTAAATTCTGTGGCTCAGCAGTAGCACTTGTGTTAGACAGAAAGCTCAGAGTTTAATACCTCAATGAAGTTTCTCATTCCAGGGGTTGATTAGAGCTAAAAATGTCCTTGGAGGTCACATTTGGCTACGTATCAAGCAGAGCAGGCAATGTAGTTAGAAGGAAATTATGATCTCTTTCTGGTGACTGAGCAAAGCTCAGAAACTGTATTCTGGTCAGGGAATAACATGTGGTTGATCCATGGGAGAGAACAGTAAAATAATTTTTCACTTGGTGCATGCTTCTGGATATACTTTTATTTTTTTCTTAATGCTAACTTTTGATGGAGGGTCTGGTTTTCAATTAAAATCAAAACTGGTAATTTAATGTGAATGGTAATAAGGTCAGAAAGAAGTTCAAACTGTTTTTGCCTTACTGACCTCTCACCCTGCCCCCAGAGCTCCAGACAGAGTAATATTTTCAGTGATTTGTGGTAGCTGTGATATTTTCAGAACTCTTTAAGCTGCTTTCTTTGCATGAGATATATATTACTACTCTTTTAGAAGCTTCCCTCCCCTTTCTATTTCCACTAGTTCTAGGTAGATAAGTGGTGCTTGGTATATAACAAAGGTACAAATTTAGAAGGTATTGAATTTGGATGGATAAAAGGTAGCATTAAAAAGAAAACATTGGCTGGTTGCTGATAAAGAGCTGTTGAAAACCTATGAAATCCCTCAATGACAGGCTTGTTTAAGTATTTCTTACAATACATGTAGTTTATCTGTTGTAATATTATTTGAAGTTGAATGAATTTTCTTAGGAATACAATGGCAACTGCTGGGCCCTCGTAGGAAGATTTCAGCTATGAAGCAGTAGCACTTGAGTATGTCATAGTCATGTTTTGTGGCAGTGTGAAAGCCTGATGGTGCTTTTCACCTTCAAACTTGATTCTGAAATGTGATTCTGATATGCTTTTGAGTACTGCCTGTTTCTTGATGAGGCCTCAACAATGAGCTCTTCTACCATGGAAATGCAGCATGGGATGAATGCATTGTTGTTTGTTAATTTTTTTTAATGCATTCTTTGTATGATGATCATGATAAATGTCTTTTTTAATTCTTGTGAGATAACTCTACCTTGGTTACTCTTATTTTCAGAGACGAAATGGAGAAGACATTCCAGTTGCTCAAACTAAAAATATCAATCACAGAAGATTTGCTGCTACCTTTAAGTTGCAAGAGGTGACAAAAACTGACCAGGATTTATACCGCTGTGTAACTCAGTCAGAGAGAGGTTCTGGAGTGTCAAATTTTGCTCAACTGATTGTTCGAGGTAAAGTTTTTATTGCTTTCTTTTTATCCAGTTAAATGTTCTTAATACGATTATTAAGAACATTTATGTAGCCTACAGATGCCTTGATCTGAAATGATCATACAAAGATACCCTTGTGAAGCTTCTGAAATTATTGTAAAATGAAAGACTGGTTTGCAAAACTTCTTACAGTTGCTTTCCGTAGAATGCATGTGTGTAAAAGCCCTGATCCTGCGATGAAAATGTAACATGCTGGTATGCTTTTCTGTGGATGCTGTTTGTTGAATTTAAGGTGAAAACTGCTTTTCATAAGTACTTCTACAGGTAAGAGAGATTCCACTGTACTTAGTTAACATTCCTTTTTAAAATCTGTCACCTTGAGCAGACTGGTAGTACAACAAATAATACATTATTCTGTTACCTGGGAGACACATATATAAAAATAGTTGTAAACTTTTACCTTCCCAAGGACTGAGCATTATAGAGATGTTCTGTGATGACTTCTAACCTTTAAACTAGAAAGAAGAAAAAGAGAAATGTGTCTTTTATACTTGAAACACTGGGTTGGGTTTTTTTTTCTGTATTCATTCAGAAGCCTGCTGCATGATGCAGCCATAGCTTGTGCATTGTGATGATGGGTTGGTGATTTATTTTATTTATTAATTTTGTGTTCTGGAAGCATGTAATCTTGACTGGCAAAGGATATGGTTCAGTATCAGAGTTCAGTTTTCACTTCCAAAAGTCACATGCTGTGTTTGGCCTGGAATAAGTTATTAAGCCTCTCCTTGCCTAATAGTGTCACCTGCAAAAGTGCCAATTTCCCTCTTAGTTGTCATGAGGCTTTATGTTATTTCAGGTGGGGGGAAAAAAAAAAAAGCTTACCGACTCTGTCTGTGGTGCTGATGTGCCCAGTGTGGAGGATGTTTTGGCCAAGGAAGACAAAGATTTAAGTTGTAGAATGGGCTCTCACTTGACTCATTGGTCCAGCAATGGGCTGTTTGGTCAGCTGGCTGTTTGGAGTCAGCCACTGCATCTGGATCTGAGACAGGGAAAGCAAATGTCTGCTTGTAGAAATTAAAGTGGCATAGGAAATGCTCTAAGGCATTTGGTATCTGGCATTTGCTGGCAGAGGTCATTTCCCTGAGAGACAAGTTGATTGAGGTCAACTAGATTTTATTCCTTCTGTATAAAATCAATAAAAATGGGCTTTGCTGACTGTATGAGGATTTAGACAATGTTAACAGCTTCTTCTTTTATTTTGTTAGATGTGCCTTTTGTTTAGCAAAGTACAAGATAGTCTTTATCCTAACAAATTAAATTAGTTCTGTTATAGCATGAAACCAGACTTTCTGTTGTTAGAAAAGCAGGGAAAATTGATGTATTTATCCAATAAAATGAAGTTTTCTATTTTTTTCCTAGTATAATAGAACAACAAAATAGTGTTTAAAGCACTGTTTCTCTGAAAAAATAGATGATGTAACAATATCAAACTTCATAATTCTGTCTTTTTAAATGCAGCATATTGTCCTGCTGTGAAGCTTAGGCCATTTGATAAAGAATACCATTTTTATGGCTTGAAAGATAAAATATATATATATATATATATAAAAAAAAAAAGAGCTCTATAGCTTTCATATTTTAAGATCAATTTTACTTTTTATGTGCTTTTAGTATTGGAAGCCCCAAATTTTTCGTTTCTTTCCTTCCTTTCTTTCTTTCCTTCCATTCTTTCTTTTCTTTTTTTCCCTCTCCTTTCTTTCTATTTTTCCTGCCTTCCTGCCTGCTCGCCTGCCTGCCTTCCTTCCTGCCTGCCTGCCTGCCTTCCTTCCTGCCTGCCTTCCTTCCTGCCTGCCTTGCCTTCCTTCCTGCCTGCCTTCCTTCCTGCCTTGCTTCCTTCCTGCCTGCCTTGCTTCCTGCCTGCCTTGCCTTGCTTCCTGCCTGCCTTGCCTTGCTTCCTGCCTGCCTTGCCTTGCTTCCTGCCTGCCTTCCTCCCTCCCTCCCTCTTCCCTTTCCTTCCTTCTTTCTTCTCTCTCTCTATATATACGTATGTGTATATGTATATATATATATAAATCTTTAAAAATGCTAAATTAATGAAAAAGTAATCTTCTAAAAATATATTCATCTATTTGACATCATGGTAAAGATTAAAGATTTATGTTTTTATATCAGGATTTATTGCTTGCTGTTATATTTGAAAAGCAATATATAGTAATATATTTTCTTGTTTGTCTGGATAACCACTAAATAAATCTTGTTAGCCAAAAAAGCATACCCATACCCTTAGGGATCAGCTACCCTGGTGTTAAAACTGTACTGAAAATTAACCGTAATGACAGGTCCTATATCTCAGTGGCACTTTAAAGCTGACATCCTGCTACATGGATACAAAAGATGATAATTTTAAAGGAAATTTTTGGGCCACTGATACGAATTGCCTTTAATAAGAGCTGGCATAGTATTGCCCATTGTCAAAGATGACCCTGGGGGATGAGTTTATTAGTGCATTTCCTTCTAAACTGAAAGTGACAGGGCATGCTTGGGGCCCTTTTGTTGCTGTTTGTAACAAATGAACGTTTCTCAGCAGAATTCTCATGCTGAAGAGTATTGATCTGTGTGTTCTCAGAGCCAGAGGAGGGGGGGGGAAACAATGAAACAAAATTTACTTTGTCATGGCTTTAGTATTGCTTCCAGATCACTTTGAGCAATGATAAGGTCTTCAGTTTATAGAAGCCAAACTTTATTGACAATACTGGTTATTAGAGAGAGAGGGACGAGGAGCAGGAGTTGTTACCCTGTAACTCAAAACTTGGGTGTTCAGGTATGTGGATGAGATCATTACATATTCTACATCTGTGCAGACATGTGGTGGCATAATATGGGTGTAAAGGTATCTGATACTTTTCTGGTTGGCAGTCCCTAAGGTAGTCTTGGTAATGGAAATTTATGGTGATATAATGTACATTATTATTTCATTTTGAGCTTTAACAGAAGAATTACTATCAGTGGAGTTCTAAACATTATTGCAAATGTTTATTACAAAGGGATGGTATACATTTAAAGACCCTGAAAGGGGTAACTCAGTTACTCTGATTAATTTCTTTAAGAAAAATCAGACTAGGATAAAATTTGTAATTCAGTTATGATATTTTACCAAAAGTAGTTTCAGCCAATGATTTTATGTCTCACCTTTGCTTAGAGCTGGTCTTTGACTCCCAGCTCAGTGGCTTCATTGCATTGATTTTTTTACATGGTTTCTATGGCGTTACTGTCATTCTTGGATATGTGTAGAAGGAGCTCTCCCTTTCCCCTTCCTTTTACAGGAAGCCTGGTGCTGTCATTACTGTTAGTTGACCTATCCTGAATAGGTCCATCAGTTTAATTTTCTGTTTATATTTTCCCTTGGTGGCCAGTAAATTGGCAATTTCTGGGAAGGTAATGTCTTAAAGTCTTCAGAGCTGTCTGCTCTGGAACTTGAGGGAGATGCTGGGATGAACAGTATTTGTGATCTGTAAGGGTGAACAAGAAGACACTGACAGTTTCTTTTACTTGTTTCTTTATTGCTTTTGACAACAAGTGTATCATGCTCTCAAATCTTTTCTGCTCCTTTTGTTACTTAACGTGGAATTGTAGAAATTAAGTGCCCAAAGAAATCACCTGTGCCCTGACTTGTGTGTACTTGATATGTACACATAGATTTTCCAAGTTACAGTACCAAACAGACTGCTCTTCAATCAGTAAGGACTTCACCGTGTAATCAGTTCTCGTACTGTGTCATTGTTCAGAGCTCTTAAAAAAGCCTACTGGAATATTTGTCTGAAATTGGCAATATTTATCAGAGAAGTGATCCTGTGCATCAAGAAAGAAGGTAGTTTTTATCACAGCAGTTGTGATCAACTTGGTTGACTTGGCATGTTAAAAGTAGCTGTCAGGAGAAGATGAAGCTGAAGTTGCATTCTTATGTGGTCTATTAGTAAAACTTCTTAAATTAATCCAAATTCAGTTTATGCCTGTTTGAAATGTTTTATACTCAGGTCATCCTGCAGGAATAAAATTACCACTTTCTTTGGTTGCAGTGTACCTGGAAGATCCACGTGAGTGATAAGTCTGTCTTTTTGTTTTCGTGAAACAACAGTTTGTTGTTCTGATTGTCAAAAAACCCCACTCTGTCAAATGATATAATAATGAAAAATACTTTATGTAAAGTGTTTGTATGCTTTCCTACGTTTGTTTTCCTTTAAAGTAGCTACATGTTGTTAGCAGAGTAACAAAACATAATAATATGCTATTAAATAATGCAAAATCAGCAGGAAGTATGGTGTGTGCTGTGTTACGTAGTGGATCTTACATGGATTACTTGGTTATGGAGGTTAGTGTTAAAGACAAAGAAAACTAAGGAAAAAGAAAAACCCTCAAAATGTATGAATCAATTGTAGTGTTTGTTAATAATCTGCAAATAGCTCTGCCATATGTCTGGTTCTACTGATAAGATTCTGCATTTTGAGTCATAAAACATGACATTATTTTAATGGTTTTACTAGGTGAATGTAGTTTTTCTTTAATGTTTCTTCATCCAACTCAAATAGTTCTTCTGTGGTGGGGTCAAAGCTGAGGGAGACCTACACCTTGATTTATAGTTCCAATATGGAATTGTCTTCATGACTGTGGTAAATCCAAGATAGAAACAGAAAAGAATAGAAAGGCAGTTTTCCTCAGCATGTTTTTCACTACCGTCTTCTGACTGTTATTCCAGAAATCACAAGTTCTGGTAAACTGATCTATGTATATGAGTTCGTGAATATGAAAGAGGCTATTTTGTTTCTAGAATTTACTTTGACATAGCAACCAGTGTCTTCTCAAAGTCATTAGGTTTGGGTTTTGGAGGGGGGTTGATTATATTCTTCTTTGTTTCCCTTACTGGATTTTGTTTGCCATCAGGAGCAGTTCTCAT
>JAVHNF010022362.1:4600-16788 GCA_034783455.1 Micropsitta finschii | reverse complement strand
TATTTTCAATCCTGTTCCTTAGAGTAGGTAAAGAGGGGATGTCACCCTGAAGTCAAAATCTGTTTACATAAGAAGAGGGAAACAAGAGTATAGGAAAATACCTCAGTAGGCCTATATGTTCATAAGTAATTGAACTGGATATGAGTCCTGAACACTTAATACATAAATTTCTTATTTTCTTTTGAAAGTAGAGGTATGTTGCTTTTCCTAGAGATGCAGAAGAAAATAGTTTTGACTGAATTTTTAAAAGAAACCAAGTGACTTTAGGTTTGCAGGAGGTAACAGGGTTTGGAACAGACTCAATTACATTTTTCTGTATTGAGCAATCATAGCTATCCAGGGTTACATTTGAAGAGACAGGATCACAGAATGGTTGAGATTAGAATGGACCTCTGGAGGTCATCTGGTCGAACCCCTTCTGCTCAAACAGAACAACCTATTTGTTTGCCCAGGACTATGTCCAGATGGCATGGAGACTCCACAACCTCTATGGATAGCCTGTGCCAGTGCTCAATCACCCTCACAGCAAATAGCTATGTACTGATGTTCAGACAACCCTCCAAGCTTCAGGTTTTGGCCATTGCCTCTGATCCTGTCAGTGGGCGCTACTGAAAAGAGCCTGGCTCCATCCTCTTTGCATCCTCCCTCCAGTATTTACATACACTGGTAAGATCCCCCTAAGCCTTCCCTAGGGTGACCAGTCCCAGTTCTCTCAGCCTTTCTTTTGTCATGGAAGAAATTCTCCAGTTCCTTCTTCATCTTTGGATGACCCTTCATTGGAATCTGTCCAGTATGTCCATGTCTCTCTTGTACCAAGGAACTCAGCACTGGACCCAGCAGTGCTGGGTAGAAGAATCATCTCCCTCGACCAGCTGGCAATACTTTCTCTAATGCAGCCAAGGATACCATTAGTGGGTTTTGTTTTTTGTTTGTTTATTTTGGTTTTGGGTTTTTTGGTTGGTTGGTTTGTTGGTTGGCTTTTTTGGGTTTCGTTGTTGTTTTGTTGGTTTTTTTTGCCACAGGGGCATGTTGCTGGCTCATGTTCAACTTGGTGTCTACTAGGTCACCTAAGTCCTTTTCTGGTAACTGCATTCCTGCTGGGTGGCTCCTGAAATATACTGGTGTCTGGGGCAGCATAAGAGGTGCAGGACTTTGTACTTGCTGAACTTTGAGGCTCTTGTCAGTCCATTTGTCTAGCCTGCTGAGATGCATCTGGATGGCATCATGCACTCTGGCATTATCAGCCACTCCTCCCAGTTTGATGTCATCAGCAAAGTTGCTGAGGGTCCTCTCTATCCCATCATCCAGATCTTTAATGGACATGTTAAACATGAAATGCTACAATGCTTTGTAGCAGTCAGTTTGATTGTTTATTTTTTTCTCCAAGGGAGGGGCAAGGTGCTTTCATTTTGAAGTCTTTTCATGCATTTATGTTTGGGTTTTTCACTAAAAGTAAAACCTTCAGTTATTGACAGATCAGTCTTCTGTTTGCTGTGATGGACTGCTTACATTGCAGTGGATGGAGAGCACTTCTACCTCCTTATAATTCTCATGAAGTCTTTTTAACACAAACTGTTGTTTTGTTGTAGTTCTGTGATTTGTTCTTCAGGAAGATCTGTAACATGTAAGGTAAAGCACACGTTTTACTTTTATCTCATGAGACATGAGTTTTGTACTGCTTCATATAGTCTAAAATAATATTCTCATTAGCAGAAGCTAGCCTTTTCTCTGCTGATGTGCATCTTCTTACTGCATTCCCTGAACTTTAAAGTGGCTGATCTGGATCAGAGCAAAAGCCAAGCACCTGTAGCCCCATGTCCTGCCTATGGCTGGGCTCAGAAGCTGGTATTTGGAGCAGAGTATCAGAGAAGAGCAGATGTAGAAGTGTCCCGTGTTGGCACAGGATTTTAGCTTCCATCGAATCTGTGGTTCAGGTGTCTTTTAGGTAGGGGTCAATACAGTCTCAGCTTGGACATTAGTGTTACTCCTTAGCTTTTCCTTCAGGGAGAAGTTGTATGAGTATAGAACAGAGGGGCAAAGTACAGTCAGGGGGAGGATACTGGTCATCTTAACTTGTTTCTTATGCTATTTGTTCTACACAGGAAACCACAGAGCCTGTCAAAAGAGTTTATCGGGTACTAATGATATACAAAATTAATGGCTACATCAAAGAAATGACCATGCAAGCTGACTGAGCTGGTATAAGGTGGTTTTTTTAACCTTTATTTTTATGAGACCCTCTCTTAACCAAACTCAGTAGTGTTATCATTCACTGGTAAGAGTGGATAATGAATAACTTCTTGTATCAAAGCATAGATTTATAACCTCAATAGAGTTTTGCATAACTGCTAAATATCTTTGTATAAGGAACATAGCTTAAAAATAACCTATTAAAAAGTAACCATGCAGGAAAAAAACAGATTCACAATTAACTAATTAATTCAGTACCAGGTACATCATCTATTTGCCATTTTCTTTGTCTGCTGTATACTTTTTCCTGACATCTGTGGTGGATGCTGATGCTTTGTGGCACTTCTGGTTAGCAAGTCCAAGCAGCCAGCAGTTCCTGTTGTGTTTTCTGAAAGGCTTCATCACACCTATATAAGAGTACACAGGACAGCAAACCCTGTGGAAGTCCTCTTAACTTCTCTAAGGAATTGCTGTGTTTAGTATTCAGGTAAAGGGATGGTGACGGGGCAGCTGTTGGCAGGAAGGGAGGCTTTGCTCCTCTTGCATGCTCCTAGCTTCACACTGTTCCTCTTCTCTTGTCTCTAGGGCTCTGTCACTTCTGTGAGCTGGTTCAACAAACAAAATGGGCATCAAGCTGCTCCATCTCAGCCTGGCTGGGACACCTTTGCCTTACTGGGGACTGCAATCAGCTCATCAGAGCTGGCTGAAAGGCTGGGAGCCTGAAGCTCAAAGGAGGGCAGGAAAAGGGCCCTCCCCTGCTTGAACGGCAACAAGCTGCTACTTGTTCTTGTCAGGTCTTGTGGAGACCTCATCATGATTTGGCAGTAAAATAGGGTCAGTCAAAATCAGTGGAAGACCATAATGGGAATTAGTGACCCACAATGAAGTTGACCAGGCTGCTCACAGTTGCAGAGGAGTTACCTCTGTGCCAGACAGCATAGTGCTGGCTTTAGGTAGTGGTCCTCTTGAGGTCTTCTGCCTCTGTGGCAAACCAGGTATTATTTGCTCCCTTACAGTCAGCATAAGCTGGGTATCACCTGCTCTCCCAAAGCCAAGGTACGATGCAGCTTCACTCCGCCCAGTTCAAAATTGTGTTGCCAGTGATACCACAGATGTGGCATTAATAACTGACTGCATGATAATAACTGAGCATAGTCTTGCCTTTTAGGTGTTGTTGTATACTTCTCTCATTTTCTCATGTGGCTCGGTATTGGGAAAGTAGATAGGTGAATCCAAACAGCAAATATAGCATTTGGGAAACTAAAATGTAACAACTGAATAGTGGGATCCCTGTTTGCCTTTAGACTTGATGGGAGACAGTGCAAAGATAAGAAAGAGGCAAAGAAAAAGCTCTTGGTAGGTTTCACTTCAGGGAGGAAATGAGGAGGTTTCAATGTTTCTTATATGTGCATTTTATCCGAGTACAATGACATGAAAATCATTTGCAGAGATGTGATTTTTCTCATTTAAGAGATTTGCCCAATCTGCCCCACCACATCAGTGCTGTATTTCACTTGGATAATTTCCTTTCCAGTATCTGGTCTGTCTCTACATTTATATAAATCAAATGCTATATTTGAATACTGCAGCTCAGGACGGTCTGTCTCAGTTTAAATACCATTGACATTAGTGTGGAGGTTAAGAAAATATTTACTTAAGGGTATACAAAGTTCCCTTACCTGCCATCATTTTCCAGTTTGGGGGAGAGGAAAACCTCTCTAGATTTCATGTTTCTGTGTATTGTGCAGGGTTGTTAAAAAGTGTGCCAATGAGTAGATGCATGGTAATGATGAGAAGAAGTGCATTTGGAATTCAACATAGATGGCAGAAAATGCAGGATGTCAGAGAAGCCATATATTAAAGTGAATTTGAATTGGAAACTGAATCCCAACCTGCCACTGGGGGCATTTTGATCATTTTGATTTATTAAACTTTTATAACAGCATTCAGATGAAGCTGAATTAAAACGCTTAGTCTTGGCTGGTTTATGGTACACAACTCATCATGCTAGTGAAGTCGTGCCATGATCAATGTAGAGTTAATCTAAGTTCTTTTTTGAATGCAAGTGCCCCCGTGTGCTTTAGTATGTATTTAAAGATCTAATAGTGTTCTAATACTGAATCACTTAACAAAAATACAAAGTGAAGCCACCCCTGACATTAATTTTCAGCTGCATTTGAGTAAATCTTGCTATGGAATTGTAGATGAACTGCAGGAACACAAACTGCATATATATTCCTATACCAATTTTATATATTGATAAATATACATGTGCTATAAAATAGCTAGCAATGAAAATATAGCAATAATATTTCCTTGGAAATGGGTCATATTCCTAAAGGCATAAGACACTTGCATTGTAGTACTGTCCTGACCATCTCCCACTTTCAGCAGCCGTACATAGTTTTACTGAGCACCATCTCTGCAATAAAAGGAAATCAATTACTGTTAGAGTGGCACTGCAGGTTAAAGGCACTACAGGTTCACACTCAGTTTTGCAGCAGGGAGATGATACTTACCTGCAAATGGGGAATGATGCAAAAGATGGATGAGACAGAGTTCAAGGAGCAGTAATGTGAGGGTCCGGCACTATCATTCCAAGCTGTCTTGGAGACATGATGGATGATTCAGTGGCAAGAAGCAATAATACCAAATGATGATTCATCTCCAGATCTTAAGCCCACAGCATGCTCTCTACCTGTTGGTGTTCTAGTGGCATAATGATTCCTGATGTGTTATGAAGAGCTAAATTACTGTACTTAAGTAACTAAACTGGTATGTTGAATTTAGTAACCCAGATTTTTTGGCAGCTGCTAGAAGAGTAAGTGGCATATCAAATGCTCCTGCACATTGTAAATTTAATTACCTCATATTTATGCATAGTACTCGTTGACAGGATCTTGTAAGCTATGCTAATACGGTAGGTAATTTGTTACCTCCAGAAATCACTTTCCATGTGACTTCTGATCATTATCATGAAACATGATAAATGATCCAGGCCATGAGGTATAAATGAAAATGAAATGGATAATTAGATTCTATGTCTAAATTGTGGCTGGAATAGTTGTTGCAATTATAATGGAATTTATCTCATAAAAATATGCTTTGGAATGTGCTAGTGACCTTTAATCATCTTGGTTTGGGAGTTATTTTAGGATAATTTTAAAGAGATTGCTTAAAGTTTACTTAGAATAGTTTGGATAGAAATGTTTTTCTTTATTAAAGAGTTTTAAATATTTGGGGTTTTAATAATTCATATTGAAGTATTACCCTGCAATTTTAGCTGCTGAAGATAGTATATTTTCAGAATTATATAAAAAATTGTGAGAAACATGTCATCCTCTCCTGAAGAAGAGGGGAGTTTAGCTACATACAGAAGGGAAGATTTCTTCCTGCTGAGTTGCAGTGCTGAATTTGGATTTGCTGGTCTGCTAGAGAGCTTGTCATTGAAACTGATATGGAACTGCAAATGTCTTAGAGAAGATTTAAGGAGTGTTACAAGGAAAATCAAGGTTTCTCTCTCCTGCTCCCCAGGAATGCGCATGTTGCTAATGGCAGAGTCTGTGCCCTACCTCTTCTGAGAGGAAGGATGATACTGTAGTATTGGACTGAAGTTTGAATTTTCAACTCTTCCCTAAACTTGTGTGATTTTTTAAATTTATTTTACTTATTTTTAAATGCTTTACGTGAAGGCCCTCATCTGTAGCACTGGATGTAGTTACTCAGCGTAGTTATTTTCTTAGTCATTTAACTTTTAAATCTTGCAGCAGATCTTGTACTGTCAAACATTTTGAGTTTACCATTCCAGTTGATATCTCTACATGGTAATAAAGTGTGATTTTTCACTTCCTGCATTCTTTACTAGTAAATTAAAGAAATTTTCCACTCATGAGCTTGTGGACTAAACAGAGACAAAACTCAGTGAACTGTGTTAGGAAAAAGCAAGAATACCTTCTTAGGAATCAAAAATTGCCTAGAATTGACTTATTAGAAACCTTACAGTCTAATAAAGAGGATTAGTAAGGATGGTGGGGAAAATCTCTCAACAGTCAACTTACATGCATTACCTTTACCCTCCAAGAAGGAAGGATTTGAGCACAAAATATGTTCTTAACCAATGTGATCTGAAAGGCTTAGATATTGCATGGTGTTGGTTCAAGGCTTACAAAGTAAGGTCAGCATCTGATGAGGAGTTCTGGCATTACTAAGAATGATAGTCCTAATTTTGTGCGAATTACTTAATTTGAATAAATAAATAGGAGTAAAAATGCTTTGATCAAATTAGAGGTTTTGTTTAGATTTTCCCCCAAATAAATAGATTATAGCTTAACTGAATTCAAGCTCCATTTGAAATTGCCAAGCATCTTAGGATAATTTCTGTAACCTGGTGGAAAGTTTTAGTCAGTTTTTCAAGTATTTGTATTATCTTTTTACTCCTTGTGTCTGTTGTGCAGTAGATCCCGTAAGCCGTATGAAGCTCTACCTGTTTGTGGACACAAGGAAGAATATTAAAGTGTTAATGCCACACATATTTTTTGTAAAGCTGTCTGTAGACCAGCTTACTCATTTCCTGAGAAAATCAAGATTAGTGTGATTAGTGCTTTGCGGGGGATTTGTTTATTTTGAGTTTTGTTGTTGGGTTGTTTTTCTTTTCTTTTCTTTTCTTTTTTTTAACCTGAAGTTGCAGTTCACAGTTTATGTGAAACTCTCAGTTTTATTCTTACATTGACATCCTCATGGTAACATCAGTTGTGTTTTTTAATAACTGGAGATGTGAAGGCTACTGCTTCCGAAAGGAGATATGCGTAAACCAAACGTTTTCCTTTGGCTTAAAATCTGAAATTGTAGTCTCGTGATTTTTAATGCTTTGATCTTCACTCTGACTTTGAAATGTGTTGACAGCAGTTGGAAATGTCTTGACTAATGATTTATGCTTTGACTTTTCACTTGTCTTGGACTGGGTGACTTGCATGTTCTAGAGAAAACAAGATACTTTCAGTGTGATCAAGCTTGTGATCTATGGGTTGCATTACCAGCCATGTGAATATTTTCCCCTTCTCTTTATTGGGGATATAAAGATATAAAGGAGCAGCTGTACAGCAGTCTGTGAAGCACTGCTTTGTGTTGGGCTTTGTGCCAGATACTTCGAAGGTACAGTTGTAGGGTGGGTCTTGGTTGTTTTTTATTAATATGTGGGGTTGTGTCACAGTTTCTTCCTTTGGACATATGCAGCATAGCTCTTGGTCACCTTAGTGGACTGAAGAGGAGAAGAGGTCTCTCATGTTTCTGTACCTGAAAGCTTGTGTCATCATACAGTATTAGAGTTTTCTCTAATACAGAGAGAAACATCCTCTAGTATTTCTATGTCTTTTTGCCTCTTTCTGGTCTAGTCTGCCCCTACCACACTGCAAGAGGAAATACATGAGTTCAGAAAATAGGCAGAAGGAAAATAGCATCTCTGCAGATCACCGCCCAGATGCCCTCAATTAGTCTAAGGGTGATCTGCAGACCAGAAGTTGCCCTTGGACAGCTTCTTTGATCTCTGCGGTGTCTGAAGACAAAGGAGTGAGGGAAGCCAGCACAATTTTTCCAAGTACAATAATGGTGGAAGCAACAACTCCTGCTCAGCTCTTGAATAAGTTAAAGCAGCTTAGGTGAAATCAATGGAGCTTAGCATTTTCATACTGGATAAGCCAGAGTCCTTATCTGTGATGTTTATCCTCCATTTTGCTTTTAGTTATGTGAAACATGGCATATGTTCAAAGAAGCTGGTGAAGTAGACAACTGTGGGAAGGAAAAAGCCATGCTTCAAACTTGGTATCAGTATTTCTGCAAAGATGCTTTTTTTCCTGCTGTTCCAGGAACAGCTTTAGTCTTACTTGAAGCAAGGGACTCAAATCTTACTCCTGTGATGACTCTGCCAACTCATTGCTACCCGCAGAGTCCCGCTTGTCGTCCTCTCAAACCAAGCTTCCACCCAAGAAAGTGCAACTGAATCAGCTTTGCTGCTAATTTTTGGCTGGCATCATATTAATTCAACACCTCATTTCTAGTTCTGCAGGGAAAGGACTTGCCTCACGAGTTTCCTCATGCCTCTTCACTCTTTGTGTTGGCTCTCCTTCAGCAAGTTAACAAAGTGATGTGATGCATGTTCACGGGTTGCCATTAATACCCTTCTCTGCTACTTCTCATGAGTATGGCACACTTTAGTCCTCACTTCTGCCACTGCCTCTTTTTATATTTTTTTTTTTTTTTCAGTTTTGTACCAATAGACCTTCTGTTGGACTTTCTGCAATGTGATTCAACTCCTTCATCTTTTTCTTCCCTACCTGCCGGTTGCTAGAAAATGCTGTCAGGTTGAATGCACCAGTAAATGGCAAAGAGGTTATTGAAAGGTGGTTAAAAAGTCTCTTTTCCTAGAAAGAGTAACTCTTTCTAAAAGGCTTTGTAAAAGCAATATAGTTGAATACTTCAAGAAAAAGATTGGACCATGTCAACTTTCTGGTGGGCTGCAGGCATGTTTAACATGACTTTAGCCTTACAGACTTCTTTCCTGAGATTTGTCTATGTAGGATCCTGCCTCCACCTTTTCATTTTTCTCTTTTTACTGCTTAAGTTCTTTAACTTCAGCTATTAATCAATGCTGTTTCAGGAGTCTGTTTGACCTTCCTCTTGCATTTTTCATCCAACATGGCTGCCTAAAGAAATATTTTCTGAGTTTTATTTTTCCTGGGAACACCTCCAGTACTTGACCTCTAAGTATGTGGACTTTGCAACAGAAAGAATTGTGCCCGAGTGACATCTCTTTTCCCTCCAAATTACACTTGTTATCAGTGACATTTTCACAATTAGAAACCAAGTGATCCTCCTGTTTGAGTTGTTTCAGGAGCAGCTTTATCCTATTCTTTGAATAATATGAAAGGTTAAAGAATTGATTGAGAGAGCACACAGGTTGGCTTTTTATTCAGGCCAAGCCAAGTGACTGATTCAAGAAGTTCACCAAGCAACTTTCTGGAGTTGTGGACAGATAAGAGAAGTTTAATTCATGTTTTGTTTTGACCAAGTGTTGTTGTCCTTTATGTGTAAACAAACCCCAAACTAGGGATTTAATCATATGTCAGTGCTTCTAGGCTGTTGTTAAAAATATGTAATGAAAGGAGGAGAATGTTCTTGCTTTGAAGCTGAGTGTTTTGTAGAGCTGTTATTGCTTACATATGAAAAAAGAAAAAAAAGAAAGAAGGGGGGGAGGGCAGGGAGAGGTGTCTGCCAAACAGTAGATGGTATGCACAAACTGTCACCTTATTAAGGGACTGTCCCCTAAGACATTTGCACCATTAGGACTTTTGATAATTAAGATGAACTATGTTTCAGCAAGAAGACAGCCTTCTGGCCAACTGACTAAGCAGATGCCAAGTGGAAGCAAATGAAACTAAGTTGAGCTCTCAGGCATTTAACAGGTATTAATGGGCCAGGTACCTACAGTCTGTTTCCTGTGAGTGTCAGTTCAGTGTCCTTGCATTTTTTGCACTTCCAGTTCTGCTGCTGACTTCCAGGGGTTTGTCACCTGAGGTTTCCATATTGAAATTTGCTGGGATTTATCACCTGCTCAGCAGAACTCACAGGATTCCTGTGGGGGATTAAAAACTTCACAGGATTCTGGAATTTTAAGTGATTGATAGGGAGTCATTGAAGCGATTGTTTGATGGCAAGAATCCTGTTATGACTCTCAGCATTGGGGTACAGAGGAGATCTTCCAGAGGGTCTTGCACTCAGTAAGGAGCTGAAGCCAAAAGTCATTGTTAGGTCCAGTTTCAACCTGATTTCTGAAAGATGCATGTCCACACTGCCATAATTAATGAAGCTTCCTAATCTGTGAAGGAATATTTTGCATTATCTGTTTTTGACTGATTCTGTGCCTCATGAACAGGTTCATACATGAATTGTCTGTTTGTTTATTTGTTGGACCCCTTCTGAAATATATATGTAGGACATTTTCAAGGGCTGTATATGTGGAACAGTGTCCGATGATACAGCAGGTGCACCAAAAGGTGTGGTGCTATTTCTCTTTTCCCTCTCCCACTCCCAACAGTGTGCTATTCCTGCTACTTTTCTACCAGAGCTGTACTTGTCCCACTCTGCAGTAGGCTGACTGGTAGCTAAACTGACAAAAATTAGACACTGTAGAAAGAAGTGGGTATTTTTATGTCATGATACCTTTCTAATAGTAGAACCAGTGGTCTGGAAAAGATGGAAAGACCAGGATATAGCTGGTAATTCATTCTCCGTGATGATTTGGTTATTTTAGGTTGGTTTAGCTATAATGTGAAACAGCATCTTCAGTCTGTTTTGAAAGTGCATTACACTGTACTGCAAAAATCTTTGTGCCTACAGGGAAATGTGGTATGGAATGGTTCCTGAGATAAACACCGTTGTCTTGGGGTTTTTTCCTGTAGCAGCTTCCTTGTATGAACATGCCCTTAGAGGAGTTGATGTAACAGGAGGGGGGCTGACAGGAGATACTAGTATGTTCCCTCAAGCCCACATTATCTTGTCATAGTAGAGGAGATAACTAGATACCAGAATGATGTGCCATAATGTAATAGCACTGAATAGAAAAACCTGCAGTAAACCTCATCTTTGGATTGTTAAGAAAAAGAACAGTTGGACTTGGCATGGAAAAGGAGTGAATCTACCAAAAAGAAAAGGAAGTAAAAAAGGAAAAGGAAGGTTATGGAAAGTAAGCAAAATGTCTCAATGTCCAATTTAAGTTATGACTGCTAATCATGACATTTAAAAACATAAATACAATAACACTTGGAGTGATTTTTCTATGGTATCCTAATGAAGTACGCTAGTACTATTTGTATATAACTAAAGTGTGGAAAAACAGACATCTGTGTAGTTGTGGTACCAGTAGTAGTTAAATGAGTAGTAAGATAAACAGCTATAGACCCGTTAGTGCAGTGCTTTAAAGTTAATTTGAATTTTTTTACTTACAAGAAAGTCTTAAAAATAAAAGAAAAAAAACCCCACAAAACTTGAGAAAAAATGCGCTCTTGTCAAATGGTTTGCTGAGTTTAAATTAAAAGTATACTTCCGCTGAAGAAAAAGTGGCTGATTTCAATATTAGAAATGATTCATGTTGCTCAAAAAGACATTTAAAAGGAGAAAGGCAACCAGAGAGCACTGTTAAGGTGTTATTAATCCAGAGAAGAAAGAATGCACTACAAAGGCAAAAGTAGTATACTGAAGAGTGAAGCGTTATGAACCTAGATGAGGAAAGTGTCACTAAAGACACTTAGGTGGAATTACAAGTGGGTTGTTTTGTTTTGATATTTTTTATAAACAGTTAATATATGGTGTAAATGACATAGGGCATAAAGAGAAGCACTTATGTAATAACTTGAGAAAAATTAGACAACATATCAAAGGGAAAATATCTAGGTAGCTTTAGTGTTTTCAAAGGCTATTCTGAGCTTCAGCAATGTTACTGCCCCCTTCCATTACCTATTTTTTCTTTTATATATTGTAGAGAAAGAAATGATAAATAATTCAGGCTAAAGAAAGTATAAACAACACAGGGTTAGAATACTTACCAGCAGGGGAACTGTTTATACTGACTGTGAAATAAAGGCAGGCAGCAGGGCAAAACATTTTGGCTTGACAGGAAAGGCTGCATGTAGACAAGTGGTAATTTTATCTTCTTTTAAGGTAATTTTATCTTCTATTTAACAGTTGTAAGCCCCAGCAAAACTCATAGATTGGCATGCAGTAAGAGGAGGAGTTAAAGGAGTTCCGACAAGCTATTTTACTTGCTGGCTTTGTTTATCTTCACTGTTTATTTTCCCTCATACATTAAAGGGACGATGAGATGGGAGAAAGTTTTTCATAAGTCATCCCACGTACATAATATCTTAGTGCAGGTACAACATAATTATGCTGCCCTTACTACATCTGTATTATGTTAACCATTTAGGGGTGTAAATAATAGAAAATCT